>JAMPIV010006187.1:0-150686 GCA_024509875.1 Oreohelix idahoensis | reverse complement strand
TATTTTGTGTGCCTTCGTTGTTTCTTTGGTCGTCCTTTTTTCCTAGTACCCGCAGGATCCCATGTGAGTGCCGCAATGGTATTCTGTTGTTTTGCATTCGTAGGACATGAACGATATATGACCATCGTCTTTTCCTTATATAGTCGGAGACATATTTCTGCCTAGAGTCTTCTCTTATTTGTCGATTAGTCTTGAATTCTTTCCAACTGATGTTCATGAGTTTTCTAAGACATTTGTTCTCTAATTTATTCAGCTTGTTCTCCAATGATTTTGTTATTTTCCAACTCTCACAGCCGTATGTTAACACTGAGATAACATTTGAATTAAACAGACGAAGCTTGGTATGTATATACAATAGAAAAGTTCATAACTTTAGTTTTAGAGGCATTTATTTGGAGACCTATTTTAACTGAAAGATGACACAAATTATTTACTGCTTCTTGGGATTGTCTGGGTGTTGAACTTAAGAATGCTAAATCATCTGCGAAATCCAGGTCCCCCAGGAATTTTCCATTTGTCCATTTTATACCTAATTGTTCATTGTGGGTATAGTTTCTCATTACCCAATCAATAGCTATTCCAAAAAGTAGTGGTGACATAATACAGCCTTGTTTCACCCCTGCTTCTACTGTAAACCATTCTGTATTCCCTTTATTTGTTCTAACACAACATCTTGCATTGTCATATAGCGCTTTGATTATATTCACATATTTTGTTGGAAAACCATAGATTGTAAGTATCTTCCACAATGATGGGCGGTGTAGACTATCAAAGGCTTTTTGAAAATCGATGAAGGTGATAATAAGTGGCGATTGCATTTCCACTGATTCTTCTATAATTGTTCTTAGTGTGAATATTTGATCAATACATGATCGTTTCGGTCACTTTAACCCGCACGTGAAAATTGCCATTGTTGCTGCAAAAACTCATGGTTTTTGCAACATGCCCCACTAGTTCAAAAGGTGAAAAAGTGAGTTGAATTTGAATGCACATGGAAAATGATCATCGGTAAAAAGTGTTCACCGTTGGTATGCAATAAATCAGTATGACAAGTGGTCGAAATGATCACTGCATTAGCCATGCCACCAAGGAGAAGTCTCAGCACTGTAGACCGTGGCCGAGCCATGGTATGGATTCTTCTTCTTCTTCTTCGGTCACCCTCAGATGTCAACTTGAATAAGTTCAAAGAAAGCAGTGGTCAGCCTGAGGCTGTTGATATCTCCGTAGATTTTCTCCAGGAATGGTACTGGTGATGGCCATATGCATTTTCTCTGTTCCTCATATGTTGGGCACCTTTGAAGCAGATGTTCGGCAGTCATTTTATCGGTGCCACAGTCACACTCATCAGTAGTTCCTATCTTTAGTTTGTTGAATAGATGGTATCTCAATCTGTTATGACCTGTGCGAAGTCTGAAGATTACCACTTGTTCTCTTCTGCTGAGCTGGTAATAAGGATCATTTTTTGTGTGGCCTGGATGCTCTTCTTCCCACTTGAGCCTGTATCTGCGCTTGATAAAACTCTTGGACTCCTCATAGGTTATATTTGTGTCAAGTTGAGGAAGTTTTCCCCCTTCCTTTGCCAATCTGTCAGCCTCTTCATTTCCAGGGATGTTGCAGTGAGAAGGGATCCACTGTATCACAACTCTTTTGTACTGCTGACATAGTCTGTGAAGTGTTACTCTTAGGTCATCCAGTTCAGCATTACTTTGACTTTTCAATGTTGTAATCACTGACAGCGCATCTGAGAAGATAGCTACTGGTCTCTCTGAGCTTTCTTCTGTCATTAGAATTTCTGATGCAGTTTTAAGGCCTCTGCCTCTGCTCTGAAGTTACTTGAAAATTTCCCTGTTGCGACTGCTATCTTCTTTTGTGTGCCATTTGTTAAGCTCAGGAAGACTCCTCCACCCCCATCTTCTGTTGCATTAGCTGCTGATCCATCTGTGTACGCATGGATCCAGGTGTTGCTTGGGTAATGTTTCTCTATATATTTTGTGGTTAGGACTCTCCTTTCTGTTTCATTTTGGCTGTTCTTTTTCTCAATACCAGGAATGTTTTCTATCATTTCAGGGAAGCACTGTTGTTTCCAAATTGGTAGCTTGTGTGCAGTACATATTGGTGTAGCTGTTGACATTGCGTTAATGGGGTCTACTCTCATCTTTGTTTTGACTGTCTCTACAAAGTTGCTTCACTTCAGTCTTCCAAGTCCATTTATTCTCTGGTGCATTGGGTGGTCTGTCAGCCTCCTGAATTTCTCGGCTTTTTGCTGGGCTCTGCTATCTCTTCTATCCTCCATAGGTTGGAGGTGAGTAATCTTTTCCAACTCTTTTATGGGCGTTGACTTCATGCCCCCTGTTATGATTCTCATTGCTTGGTTTTGGGTTCTGTTTATTTTGTCAAAGTTCGACTTGGCTGCCGTTGACCATGCTGCAATGCCATATTCTAGGACTGGTCTCACTCGCCCAGTATATAGCTTCTTTAGTACTCTCTCATCTGCTCCCCAACTCGTGCCAGCAAGTTTTTTCATGATTGCCATTCTCTGCCTTGCTCTTGTCCTGTTTTTTTCAATCTGGGTTTTCCAAGGTAATGCCTAGGTAGTTTGGGTTGTCATCCAGATGTAGATTTTTCCCATTTAGCACCAATGGATGGTCAATCTGTTCGTCATGTTGCAAGACGTTTAGCAGTGTCCCACTCTACCATTCAGAGACTTCTTGAGAGATTTTAAGCTACCGGACATTTGGAAAATCGACCCTGCTCAGGAAGAATTATATAAACCTTGTCTAAACTGAATGGCGGCCCTTAACTTTTGTCCAGTAGGAAAGAGAGAGAGAGAGAGCGAGAGAGAGAGGGGGAGGGAGGGAGAGAGAGGGAGGGAGGGAGAGAGAGAGAGAGAAAACGAACGAACAAACTTTATTTTCAAAGGGCTGAGAATTGGGCCACAGGCCCGTCTAACATTCTGCCCTTCCTTTTGCTCACCTTTCATACTGAATTCATTTATTCTCATATGCATGTTACACATCAATTTCAAGAAATTCAACATAAAGTAAAATAATAATATAGCACACTCATATTAACATTAATTACTTATAAGCAAGACATAACATATGTTGAAAAGTACAAACATCGTCATTAAAACATACAGTTGATGTGTCTCTCTCTCTCTCTCTCTCTCTCTCACACGCACGCACGCACGCACGCACGCACGCACGCACGCACACACACACACACACACACACACATACATAGTTTGTCATTGATGGATCAATGACAAACTCTCACTGGATACAGAAATCGACAGCCGCATTGGCAAAGCTGCAGCTACCTTTGCCCGCCTCACATCGCGTGTTTGGGGAAACTCCAAACTCTCACTGAAGACCAAAGCTGCGGTATATAATGCCTGCGTCACCAGCACACTCCTATATGGCAGCGAGACCTGGACGACCTATGCTAAGCAAGAAAGAAGGCTCAATACCTTCCATTTACGGTGTGTACGCCGCATCCTCGGCATTTCGTGGAAAGATAAAGTGACAAATGTCGAGGTGTTGTCACATGCTGGCCTTCAAAGTATGTATACACTGCTTAGACAGCGCAGACTTCGCTGGCTTGGCCATGTTCGCCGCATGGAAGATGGTCGCATCCCAAAAGATATCTTCTATGGACAATTAGCAGATGGCAAGAGAACAGTTGGGCGACCACACCTGAGGTTCAAAGATGTGTGCAAGAGAGATATGAGGGCACTGGACATGGATCCAGCAACATGGGAGGATGAAGCTGCCGATCGCACTAAGTGGCGATGCTATTTATGGCGCCACCTCAGATTGGGCGAAGAGAGGCTCACACAACAAGCAGAGGAGGGGAGAAAACGTCGAAAGGAGCACCAGGAAAATAAGCAGCTGAGGGCTGTCACCTCAGGGGCGCATTCCCATAGTCAGTTATGACTGAAGGGCTATTATTATATATATATATATATATATATAGAGAGAGAGAGAGAGAGAGAGAGAGAAAGAGAGAGAGAGTGTGTGTGTGTGTGTGTGTGTGATTTTGTATCACATGAATTTTATGCAACTGTAAATGTAATGTTGAGAGCTATGACAGATCAAGCTTTAAAACAGCAATGTCAAAACTATATAAACTTTGTCTGGAACTATTTTATAAATTTTAAGTCTACAGAACTAAAGAGATAACAAAACTTCAGTGTAAATCTCCAAAAAAGTCATCATAATATTATGTATATTTGAAAACACCTGATAATGTTCCTAATATATTAATTTTCAAGGAAGAGATTCATATGCTTCAGCACCCTGAGAGGCATTGTCATTCAATTCATGCCAGGCCGTATAAGGAAGAGATACAATTTAACAATTACCTGTAGGATGGATAGTCTGTGGAGTCAATTAGAGCTCCAGAGTGTAGGCTAAGCTCTGAAGACACCTCTGGGTCTGGAGTGTGAAAACAAACTGATCTTGGAGACTGAGTTGCCAAATTTTCCTGTGACCTGGTGGGACCATGAAAGTGCGACAAGCTGTTAGTAATACTAGTGCTCCACTAAATTTTATTACCTATTAAAGTAGATGAACAGAAAGAACAAGAAGCTTTAATTAATACAGATTTCTGAGTCTACAAATATTTGAATCCTATATTTATTATGGACAATCAGTTACCAAACTGGTAACATTCCATAATTTAATTTGTCATAATTTCTGTGGTATTATCTATTTAACACAATTTTAAATAATAATAATAAAAAAATAAAAAAAAAGCTCAGGAAAAAAGCTGAATCAATTTTAATACATTTTTCATAATTTTATTCTTAGCATTCCCAGCACTTGTTATTTATGTTGCATGCACAATCCTGCCCTATCAATCACAATCCTTGATGGCCTTGATCTGGCATTCAATGCTCAGCTCATTTAATCCCATTCTATTCTCTTTATGAATCTGATCCCTGTTTGCCCTCTCAGTGTTCCCTAGATACCTTCTAACTGTATAAGGATCAATGATGGTGTGAGGAAAAGGGGTAGTCTGATGGGGTGCTTGCATGGCTGATGGCAGATAATTGGTGGATTTGATGCAATCTCGGACACCCTCAGGCTTTCTCACCCGTTTTCACCTTGTTAACAACACAGCAGTTATGAGAGACTTCATTTTAGCTTTTTGTTTTTAGTTTAGTTTTTTTATTCGTTTGTTTTTTTTATTTTTATTGTTTGTTTCTTGGAAAGGGGAGGTCACACAAAAACATTCACATAGATTTAGTTTTGATTTACTCTACGAGGTGTGATCACAAAGTATCCGAAATGGTAGCATAAGTCCGGAACCAAGCGACACAGCCGGAAGCTGCTAGGCACAGGCTGACCTTGGAACCTAACGTGCATTTGGCTGAGTCACATCTGCCATGCTCGTCTGGTCTGTTTACAGTAGGGCTTTGTTCTTATGTGTGTGAACCGTGTTCGTCGCATTTGTCATGGCGGAAAAAATTGATCAACGAATTTGAATCAGATTTTGATCACACCTCGTATTTGGACTGAGCAGAGGGGGGAAGAAGGTACTATATTTGGATATTGGAAATCTGCCTTCATTTTCTTGAATTAGTACACCATATGTCCCAATTATAACCCATCAAGGGTTGAACAATTTACTTGATTAAAAAAAAGAAATTGAGACTTCAGTGGCCTATCTGACAGCTTTCATTCACTCAATATGGACCAATCATTTGATTATGTTATGCCGGTTACTGATAGGAAAAATATATGATTGGTATGAATCTACATTAGCTCTTATTATTCAGTCAAAAGTTTAAACATTTTTGATCTACACACACACACACATATATATATATATATATACAAGGTCTGTCCGGAAAGTAATGAGACTGATTTTCTTGGGCCAATCAGAAGGGCCGGGTGGCGGAGTCTCCAGGCGTGACGGTTGGTGGGGGATGTTAGGTAAACGATAGATTTCTCGTCAGTTGGCTCTGAGCTTTTACAGAGTGCGGATCGCTTGCGAAGTGGACAGCTGTTTGAGCGTCGCGTAACGGTCAAAATGCAGAGGAATGTCGAGCAGCGATACGCGATAAAGTTTTGTGTAAAACTTGAAAAATCCGCGACCGAGACGCTTGCTATGATACAAAAAGCCTACGGGAAGGATGCTTTATCGAAAGCACAAGTGTTTCGGTGGCAGAGCTCTGAGTGGCACACTACCGAGTCTCCTCGACCAAAGAAGGTTCGAATGAGCAAATCGAATATGAAATCGATGCTCATTGTCTTTTTTGACTCTAAAAGGAGTTTGTACCACCTGGACAAACGGTCAACGCTGCATTTACGTGGAAGTGCTTAAACGGCTGAAGAACAGAGTCGCGCGCGTCCGCCCGGAGATGGCCAACACCTGGGTTATTCACCACAACAATGCGCCGGCTCATGCGTCCCTGTTAGTGAGAGAGTTTCTGGCGAAACAAACCGTGGCAAAGCTGCCTCAACCTCCCTACAGCCCGGACTTGGCCCGGGCTGACTTCTTTTTGTTTCCCCGGCTCAAACCCAGCTTGAAAGGACACCATTTTGGGACTGTTAAAAACGTGCAAGCTGCCGTGACGAGTGCTGTGAAAGAGATCCCCGTTCAAGACTTCCAGGCGAGCTACGACGCGTGGCAGAACCGCTGGCAACGGTGTATTGATGCTCAAGGATGTTATTTCGAAGAATTTTAAGTGTATGTAAGCATGTCTTGAAATAAACCAATTTTATGGAATCAGTCTCATTACTTTCCTGACAGACCTTGTGTATGTATGTATATATATATATATATATATATATATATATATATATATATATATATATATATATATATATATATATATATATATATATATATATATATACAAGGTATTATATATATGTATTCATAACCCTCCACTCCCAAAGGAGCATAGGCCTTCAACAAACACATGCCAAGTCCTCCTGTCACGTGCCATCATCTCAAGTTCTTTCCATGTTCTCCTCATCATTTTCACCTCTGTTTCCAGCTCTCTTCTCCATGTGCTTCTTGGTCTACCTCTGCCTCTCTTGCCCTGGGGGTTCCAGAACAAGGACTGCCTTGTAATGCTATCAACAGGTTTCCTCAGTGTGTGTCCTATCCATCGCCATCGTCTTCTTCTCATCTCTTGTTCCACTGGCACTTGTCTAGTTCTTGTCATCAGTTCCACGTTGGTAACCTTGTCATACCATTTTAATCCCACTATTCTACGCAAGCACCCATTTATGAAAGTCTGTAGCTTTTTGGTTGTTGTCTTTGTTGTTCTCCATGTCTCAGAGCCATAAAATAGGACTGACTTCACATTTGAGTTGAAGAACTTATTTTCGTGTCGGATCAGATTTCTCTTGATCTCCATATATTTCCCAATGCAATGAAAGCTCCTCTTGCCTTTTGTATTCTTATTTTGAAATCGCTGTCTGTCCCTCCAACTTTGTCTATATTACTGCCAAGATATATATGTATATATACACTTAAATATTAATTGTTCTCAGCATCTCCATAACCAGTAATCCCCACTTACAAAGCATGACAAACTTGCCACTTTAGAATACAGATAAATAAACCAAGTAAATAATAATACTGACATATCTCCAAAGACAGGCAAATTATCTATATTCAGCTTATCAACCAATATTCTATGAACAGAAATTAAGTTAAAACTTCTCATGACTTATGTTACCTGACAAGGCGAGACAACTGCCCATCCTTCAGATTGTCTTCCAACTGAAAACACTCATCAGATCGATACCGATCATGTGTTTCATGTCTGTCAAACTGGCCACTGTTTTCAAGAGCTGCTGCTACAGATTTGTGTCTCCGTCTGTTATCTAACTTGTCTTTCTCTAACTAGGTTGTAAGGGAAGAAACTACAGTGAAATGCCATTTCCATAAGTAACTGCAGTATTTCAATTAATCTACTTAATAATTATGCATAAAAAAAGCATCACATGGTTCAGTGTTATTGGGTGCTATGGAAAGGAGACCATATTGGATTTTAATGCTACATTTCAAATCACTTTTTACTTGTTGAGTTATCAGCACCAAATATGAAAAGGAAGCTCATCGTAAAATTTTAATATTTTTATCAGAACAGTTTTATAAACTTTTAATACCTCCCAGCTATAGAACTTTTATCAGAAAAATGATCTGACAGAAGTTCTGAAATGCAAATAAAACGTTATATGCCAAATCTAATGTCAACTAATGAATAAATAAAAACACAAAATGATGTTTTGAGAAATGAATAATTTCTTTTATAAGAAAAATATTTCATAAGAAATGCAATTTTTTTCTAAGTCAAAATACACTTATCATGTGTTCTGACATTTGATTTTGATATATTTAGATTTTGGGTGCCCTGAATTATCAGAAAACAGACGTATTATCTTATAATCTTCAGACTCTGCACAGTCACAACGGACTGGGATATCACATATTCAACAAGCTAAAGATAGCGACTACCGATGAGTGTAAATGTGGCACAGATAAAATTACCACTGAAAAGATGCCTAACATATGAGGAACACAGAAAGCACCTATGGCCATCACCAGTACCATTTTGTGAAAAACTATGGAGATGCAAACAGCCTGAAGTGACCACTGCTTTCTTTGAAGATATTCAAGTAGATGTCTGAGTGTGTACAAAGTAGAAGAAGAAAACATTCTCACTTAAATGCCAGTCCCCTTAAAATAACGTAAACCATGAAATGATGGACTCTGAATTAAACAGATAAAAATCAAAACTTTTGCCAATGTTTAGTATAAACTGTTATTTTATATTACTCATGATTTTGATTGTGCAGGATCTAAAAACTGTTATTGTTAATCAGAATCGACGTCATTGCACTCCGGGCAAACCCATTGGTGCTCAGTCTCCTGCAGCAAATGTCGAAGGCTATGAATGCTAATTGTTCCTGTTGCACACTGGTTGTATACACGGTGGATGCATGCTCTCATTCTGAAACAGAATAGTGAGCTTCAGTGCACAGGAGAAAAAAATGATGGAACAAGAAAGTAAAATGGTGGGAAAAATGTAGCTGTGATTCCAGTTGCCAGGTCTGGGTAGAAGAAGACATTGCAGACTAGTGGGTGGAAAAAAAAGAATGATGACAGCAACGGAGATGGTGAAGAACACATACTGAAAAACTAACTGCTGTAGAAATGGCACTGTTCAAGTGATCAGTAACAATTATGAATCAGCCAATGTAATGTGCCACCATATTACAAATATTTGATCTCATATAGAAGCAGTTATAACATGGGGTGCAAATGGCACTGTTCAAGTGATCAGTAACAATTATGAATCAGCCAATGTAATGTGCCACCATATTACAAATATTTGATCTCATATAGAGATGATATTATAAGGAAACAGTTATAACATTGGGTACAAATGGCACTACCTAATTTTTAAAAGATTTTTGCCATTCCTATCTCTAACTCTTCCTTTACAGTCCTCTAAGGTGTTAGGAACCAGTTGGCTCTGGTAGATTAAATGATTTAAGGATGCTATCTACTGTTTTAAAAGCTATACATTTTCTAGGTATTTTCCTGAAACTAAGAATCTGCATTTCTTTTTCTTTTTTGTGGTGCAACATGGCAAAATGTTAGTATTTTGTGAAACTGGCAAGACAAGAAAGGTAGGTATTTCATATATCTTTGTAAGGGTGAAACAAACAAGTGAAAACCAAAAACATTATAGTGAAAAGTATGTGTGTCTCATGATTGTATTGTCTGATGTGTCATACTCTGAGAAATCAGGTTCAGTGTTATAATATAATCTGAATCATTGTTATAATGATGATTCTGAATAGATCAGTGATTTAAGCTGTGTTTAAATGCATTGTAAACAGAAGCAACATCCACACACTCAGTAAACATGTTCTTATAATGTGAAAACTGTGAACCAAATTGTAGCTTTTCATATCTTTCTCTTTTTTCCACACATCGTGGAAAAGCTTTAACGGGGATTGAAATAGCCTCAGACTACTGCTTTCTTTGAGAACATTCAAGTGTACGAAGTGTCTGAGAGTGTACGAAGAAGATATCTTTCTCAAAATCAGAAACAATGATTTTGCCAGAACATGCCGTGTTATGGTCTCAGTAATAAACAAAAGCTTGCCTGTGGGCTTTTACCTGCTCAGAATAAGTTTTTTCATCCCCTGTGTGTCGCATAAGGGCGTCATTCACTGGCACAGGCAAAGGAGACTGGTATGGTGTTGACGTCATCAATATTGACTGGGGTCTTTCGTGAATCAGCTTGTAGGCTAACAGGACCTGAATCCAAGTTTGTATATTTGAGTTACTATTAAGTGATACTACAGTTAAAGTCTATGTTGTTGATCAAAGAACAGTAGAGGTTTAATGGACAGAATTATGTAAAAAAGCAAATCAGGAGGACACCATTAATAAATGTTTGCAGATGATTAAAACCATTAAACAGTATAAACTAAAAGATCAAACAAACACACTCAAAATAACATGTATTATAAACAACAGTTTTTCTAAAACAGATGAAATGAAAGTCAGCAGAAATAAGAGCCTGCTCATCATCATGTCAATAATAAAACATATCAAATAATTCAAGTACCTTGGAAACATGCTTCAAGATGGCAGAAATTAGAAATAAGATGTCAAGTGGTTACAGATTGATACCATTGCTTAGGCACCATACTGGCATCTATATGGAGACAAAATGGCAGCTGATAACAGAATACTCACACCAACTCTTTGTTAACTGTGGTCACTATCTAAAGCACAAGAGATGAAGATCTTAAAGTGTTAAATGAGATGCCAGAGAAAGTTATTATTACCATAAGAAATAGAACCAGGAAAAAAGCAAAAGAGATTAGAAAGTACATGGAAAAATACTGGACATGTAATAAAACAGTTTAATAAGTGTCAGAAAGCAAACACATCTGCCAACACATATCTTTAACAACAGAAGTTTTACTTCAGGAGTGGATTGACAATATATAAATAAAAAAAAATAAAAAAATAAAAGTGGAAAAAAAACCTTTTTTTAACTTGATAAAATGGAAAAGAACCATTACCAACTAAATAAAAGAGAAAGGTATGAAAAAAGAATAGGTAAAAATATTTTATTTTTACCACTGCTCACATCACTAAAAATTTGGCCAATGGCTAAAGAAGTAAGCACACACCTGTCCATAGGTGCCAATAAGAATTTCATTTTCCCCATCAAAGTCAATGTCCATAACACAGGAGCACAGGATTACATCTTGCGTGTTGCTGTGAGGTAGAGTGTGACTTTCTGACAGTCCACGATTGATAACATCACTAAATTCAAGGACAATTAAAGACAACATGAAGGTATGGTGCCACTAGACAATAAATGTATATTCATATTCACTCAAAATAATTTCTATGAGGAACATTTTCTTCATGGATCTAATGTTACTGGTAAAGTATATAGGCTAAGACAGACAGAAAATTGTACAAAAACAGGATAAGCAATGAAAATATATGTGATATCTTCTTCTTCTTCCTTGTTCATTCTGAAGAGGACGTTGGTTGCGTTGTGTCTGTTTACAGCAAAGCTGCGATATTTGCGCCTTTCGGCCGACACATCCGACTTCCGCACTGCATTTTTTGGGACCGGGTTTGCCTTCCCTCTTCGATCCCTACTCCTCAGCCAGACTGCAGTGATGCAGCCTGTTTCCAGGACCACCACGTGGAGGTGGAGTAGGGTCTTGGTCAGCTCTGGTTTGCTGACCCTGACGCAGGCAGTCAAGCTATGGGTTGCTTACTGCATTCCTCACTTTTGATGCGTCTTGGGTCCCGTATGTGATACAAATGAAACACTGATGTCTATGTTGAACACTGATGGGTGACAGAGTCGCAAGAAGCATTGGACTAGAATCAAAGAATCGGAAGTTCCTATGCTTCTTAATTGGTATAAGCAGTGTAAGTAAAGGGTGCTACAAATAATCTGAATTAGGCGAGAAAACAGAGAACAGTTTATTATTTGTCATCACAAGATACTAGTAGATAAAAAGACGTCCACTTAACAAGTAAACAAAGCAATACCCACATTCTGAGTAAATAAAGCAGCATCTGCTCACTGACTAAAAAAAGCATCAACATTTTGAGTAAATAAAACAACATCCACGCACTCAGTAAATAAAACTATGTCCACATGCTCAGTAAATAAAACAACATCCACACACTCAGTAACTAAAACAATGTCCACACGCTCAGTAAATAAAACTATGTCGACATGTTCAGTAAATAAAACAACATCCACACGCTCAGTAAATAACACAACATCCACACACTCAGTAAATAAAACAACATCCACATACACAGTAAATAAAATGATGTCCACACGCTCAGTAAATAAAACAACATCCACATGCTCAGTAAATAAAACAACATCCACGCACTCAGTAAATAAAACGATGTCCACACGCTCAGTAAATAAAACAACATCCACACGCTCAATAAATAAAACCATGTCAACATGCTCATTAAATAAAACAACATTCACACGCTCAGTAAATAAAACGATGTCCACATGCTCAGTCAATAAAACGACGTCGACACGCTCAGTAAATAAAATGACGTCCACACGCTCAGTAAATAAAACGACATCCACATGCTCAGTAAATAAAATGACATCCACATGCTCAGTAAATAAAACGATGTCCACACGCTCAGTTAATAAAACGACATCGACACGCTCAGAAAATAAAACGACGCCGACACGCTCAGTAAATAAAATGACGTCGACACGCTCAGAAAATAAAACAACGTCGACACGCTCAAAAAATAAAACAACGTCGACACGTTCAGAAAATAAAATGACGTCAACACGCGCAGAAAATAAAACGACGTCAACACGCTCAGAAAATAAAACGATGTCAACACGCTCAGAAAATAAAACGACGTCGACACGCTCAGAAAATAAAAAGACGTCGACACGCTCAGTAAATAAAACGATGTTGACACGCTCAGTAAATAAAACGACGTCGACACGCTCAGTAAATAAAACGACGTCGACACACTCAGTAAATAAAACATGTCGACGTGCTCAGTAAATAAAACAATATCCACATACTCAGTAAATAACAATAAAAAAATCCAGATACTGAAACAAAGAAACAACATTTCACATATCCAACTGATTAAAAAAAACTTTACCATAACTAGCAAATGAAACAATAGCCTATAAATACATTTCTAATAATATTTGTAAAGTATTGCACTGAATTTTCTCTCCATTCCTTGTGTTACAATAATAAGTACACAATAAAAACCTAAATTGCATTCACTGCTCTGTATCTATCAATGTATAGTTTTCTGCCACATAAATGGTCCCAAGTGAGAATATTTCTAAGTGACGATCCCATGTGAGAATATTTCTAAGTTGTTACAAACTTCTCAAAATGCATGTTGCAGTACTAATTTAGTTTCAACAGTATGTAACCCTTGAACCCAGCATAAAAGGTATTATTAAGCCTAGTTTACACAAAATTCATGCAAAAGCAGATGTGCCATAAAGAGTGTTAAGTGTCAACTGAAAAAAAAAGTTTAATTTTACAATAAAATGCCAGGAGCTAGTCTAGTCTAAAATCTACCACATGACTTTACTGTCTCATGCTTTCATTATTTTGTAACTTACCAGAATACAACCGCTGGATCAATTGCTGAGGTAATTAGCAAATTCACTGGTTCTGACTTCATCTGTGTCCTATCATCACGGCCTTTACCTTTAGTAAAAGATAATTATTTAAGAAATTTGTTTTCCAGATAAGAAAAATAATATTAGTGAGCTTACAATGTCCCTACCTTCCTTTAGCTATAATGATAAATGAAGTTGAAAAAAACAAACATATGAGGTTGGTCAAAGGTTGACCTGGAAATTTTTAAATTGACAATCCTACATTCAACATAACATAACATCCCTCCATGTCAGTGCATTATCCCAGAATATTAAGACAATTGTTGCCACTACTATGGCAGCTTCCAGATTTGGTCTGATCCTGTAGCAAGTGGAGGACTGCTCATTTAAGCTCACCCACCATGCTTAGGGATTGAAAAATCTGATAAACTCACTTGAAAGCCTGGCCAAATGCTTCAACAAGTGCACAGTCTAGTGGATACCAGCCCACTGCAACATTTCAGGCAACGAGGAGACAGGCAAACTTGCTACGGAACAGATTGTGGTACCATCTATACCACAATTACAGGATTGGTACAACAGATCTCTGTACCTGTGGCATTAGCCCTGTGACAGCCGAATGCCAGCTGCAGTCCTGCTCAATATACAGCAGTTGAAAGGAGTAGCATGTGGCAACAACCTACTTCTCTTCACAAAAAACTGTTTGGAGATGTCAGAGACCTCTGGCTGACTACTGCCTTTATTAATGTAGAAGTCTGAGGGTTAACGAGGAAGAAGAAGCAAAGATAAATGGAAATAAAGCATGTCTGAACTGAAGATCTCAAAAGCAAATGCTACGGTAGGAGTAAGAAAAACAAAACCCAAACAGATTAAAGTCTCAAAACCTTCATTACAATAATTTCAGAACAATCTTCTCCTTCACTTCAGCATTCTAGTCTTTTGGACTCATGTTCTTTATTGTAAACACAACTTTTACCCTCTTAAATGATTTCTGTTACATTTTTCCATTTCTGTCTGTTTCTGATTCCTCCTTTTTGACTGTTCGTCTTCTTCAATGCTTTGCAAGCTTTGCGGGGCAAAGTCTTTTACAGACAGGGGGTATGATGTGCTGGTGTTGTGGGTAGTGGGTTTCCCCCCTTGCTTCACCCTAGGCCTAGTGAATTCTTGTTCATGAAAGGAGCGACCATTGCGGTGTTAGTCTCTTGGCCTAGCAAAACCTCTCATACCCCAAGATCGTTGTGCGTGGTGAAGAGCCACACCCTCCTCGAGGTAGTCCTGGTAACTGAGGGTGCGAATCCTCAGGCTAAACACAACGGATCTAGAGGAGCAAACCTCGATAATAAAACCGGTGCACTACACCGTACACGCCCTCTGTGGGTGGGAAGGAGCCAGATGGATACTGAACAAGTCTTGGGAGTGGGAACGAGTGTGGACTGCTCCCTGAAGATCGGAACCCATCGTACAGGCACAGAGACTCAGGACTTGACGATCCTATTGCCTTCAACTCTTGGTCACATGCCTAGAGCCTCGGAGAACTTGGCGTAACCAGCAGGCAATTTGGTGGCGGGGAAAGAGCACTGTGAGCCCTACCTTGGCTACATATCACAAGGAGACGCAGAAACACCCCCTTTATCTCCACCAGAGCTGGCACAGTACACTTCTGGCTTCTACCCGGGGCGGTAGGAAATCCACATCAAACCTGGCAGAGCAAGTCCTCCATCAGATGCGGCCGATGCTGGGCCCACTGGCGCGTGGACACGTCCCGATCCCCATCGAGACTTGCCCGGGGAGCCCACCCCGGCTCAAAAAAGCAGAGAAGGCCACTCTCCAAACCTCCGATGTCTTGCGGGCAGTGTTAGGATGTGCAAGAACATGGACAGGAAGACTCCACAACTTCCCAACTGAAGACACGCCCACGGCGACCGTTGCCTCAAATGGCTGTGTGTGGTGTACCCGGAAACGGGGCCTCCCAGTACTGAGGCACAGTTAAGTCCCCGATGTCACTTATCGGTGCAGAGTTGAGAGAGATGGCTGAGCATCACAATCCCCCCTGTGTTGCAGCATGATGAGAACCCAGCATTGCACACTGAGCTTGGGGGGATCACTTGGGCACCAGACTTAATACTGGCTCTTGACTGGATGGCCGCATGCAGGAGATTTCTACAATGGAGGGTTGGCAGGTGGTGGGTATCTGGAAGTGGCTCTGTGCAGGACGTGAGGATTCCTTGCGAGAGCCCAGAACCAGAGCACAGCATTGTGCAAGCTCTGCATAGTTGGAGAGCCCCCTGGATGACGGGGAATGCACAGTGTGCTACCCCACCTATCCCCAACTGCTAACTTAGAACCAGAAGTGGGGTCCTCTGTATGCGTGCCAGGCCAGGATAAAATGCCTGGGAAAGAGACTGGAGCTCAGAACTCCCTAACTCCAAGATGCAGGATGGCAGAAAAGCCATGGGAAAGACAGGGCTATTTTGAAGATAACGCAACCATATTTTCACCATACGAGCTCGGACGCCGCCTCAGTAAACAAGGTCCACGCAGAGCAGCGACACCCCCAGACTGCTTGCGAATAGTCTACTACTGGGAACATAAACAGATTAGGGATGAGCCCACTCTCCCGTTGAACAGGTGCTAAAGTCGTAGATACTGGGCCAGAAGGCGCACCGGAAACCACAGTATCACGCAACTCGCTTTTTTTTTTTTTTCTATGGAGAGTACACCGTCAAATAAATCTCGTACTGGTGCTCGCCCTGTGGAGCTCCACCAGGCAGGTGCAGTGCCGGGCTCTGAGCCTCGACAGAGCCCACCCTCAGCTACTGGAGGACCCTCTAGACCGTCTTGTGGAGTCAGCAGACGGCGGAGGAGAACTACTGACCAAAACAAAACAGAAAAAGAGAAACCCAGAGTGCCACTTGTCATGATGCACTGGAATGCAGAGGGAGTGAACAGCAAGCAGGCTGGATACAGCAAAAAGACAGAGCTGGAAAACATCTTGTATGAGAAGCAAGTCAGTGTTTGCTGTATCCAAGAGACTCATTTGAAAGCAGATCAAACCTTTAAAATAAGGGGATATCAATGCTTCAGATCCGACAGAAAAGATAGACGAAAAGGAGGAGTACTTACTCTTGTAAGGAATAACATTCCTGCACACGAAAGGAAAACCTTCATGGATGGAGCAGAATATCAGCTGTTGCAGATAAAGGTAGACAAGATGGAAATAGAACTCCTGAACTATTACTGTCCGAACAACAAACCCCTGAGTCTCAGCTCTATACAGGTACCAGCCACCAACTTTATAGCAGTTGGAGACTTTAATAGCCACTCCCAGAGCTGGGGCTATAACCATCTGGATCACAGAGGTGAAGAGGTTGAAACTTGGCAAGATGATCACTCCCTAATCCTAGTCAATAATGCCACAGATACCCCTACCTTCTACTCCAGAGGATGGCACACAACTTCAACACCAGATCTTGCCTTCTCCACACCAGATATAGCTGGATCTATTAGTAGAGAAGTAGGAGACCAACTAGGGGGAAGCGACCATCGCCCAATCTTTCTTACTGTCCAGAGTGCAACTCTCAGTACAGGCCCAGCCATTACAAGATGGAACTACAAAAAAGCCAACTGGGGTTTATTCAGGCATCAGGTGAACACGCTGCTGTCTACCCTCAAGGTACAGAACAGAGACATTAATGAAGTGGTAAAAGACTTCAACAGATGCATACTACAAGCTGCAAAAGAAACCATTCCCAAAGGATGCCGGCGTAACTACATACCATACTGGTCCAGCACACTCCAAGAACGTCAGGAAGCTATGGACAGGGCTAGAAAGGACGCAGAGTCTCAGCCTTCACTTGAAACTCACAACAAATGGAAAAAGGCTGTAGCAGAGTTTCAGAGAACAAAGCTAGAAGAAAAACGGAAAAGCTGGAGAACTAAAACGGCATCGCTGAACCTTGAGAAAGACGGCAGGAAACTTTGGAGATTAGTCAAGTCTCTAAATGAAGAGCGTTCCTCACCTAGGCAGACTATCACATTGGATGAAGGTGGCAAACTTTTCAGAGGAAAACAAGCTGCAGACTTGTTTGCTAGAAGATACAGTTCAGAAAGCAACTTACCCATTAACATAGATCATCAGAGAGAGATAAGAAAAGAAATACTGGCAACCATGGGACAGACAGATACTCCTGCCCCAATGAGGGAACCCATCACTCTAGGAGAACTACAGAAGGCTATTTCCAAGCTTAAGTTTCAAAAGTCACCCGGCCCAGACAAAATCAGCAACGAAATGCTAGTAAATCTGAGCTCAGCAGCAAAGACAAAACTGCTTGAGATATTCAACCACAGCTGGTTGAAAGGAACGGTAAACCAAGTATGGAGAGAAGCCATCACAATACCCATACTAAAGAAAGGGAAATGTAAGACCGAGGCTGCAAGTTACCGGCCAATCAGTCTCACAAGCTGTGTTGGGAAGACTATGGAGCGAATAGTCAACCACAGATTGAAATGGTATTTAGAGTCTGAGCAGATCCTGGTGCCGGAACAAGCTGGATTTAGAGAATGCTACAGTATAGAAGACCAAGTTACTTACTTGACTCAAGCAATAGAAGATGCCTTCCAGGAGAAGAAAAAGGTCCTAACGATCTGGGTCGACTTCAAGCAGGCCTTTGACAAGGTGTGGAAAGATGGCCTCATTGCAAAACTTAGGAGAAGTGGAATCCAAGGCAACATGATGAAATGGATCCAGTCATACTTGCATAACAGGAGAACTAGAGTCACTCTTGACGGTCTGCAGAGCAGAAAAGTGTTGCTCCATCAGGGGGTACCTCAAGGAGGAGTAATTTCCCCAACACTCTTCCTTGTTTACATCAATGACCTGGTGAAAGATCTCCCTGCAGGAGTTAAAGCTGCCTTATATGCAGATGACCTAGTACTCTGGTGCGCTGATGAAAATGTCACCACAGCAAATTATAGAATGCAGCGGGCAGCAGACATGCTAGTGTCATGGGCAGAGAAATGGCTTATCACAATAAACACAGACAAAACCTCCACAACACTGTTCTCCCTCGCCCCCAAGGACAAATCAGCTAACATACACCTAGGGACAACCGTGATCAAGGAAGAAAGCTACCCCACCTATCTTGGGGTGACATTTGACCAAAGGCTTACATGGAATAAGCATATTGAAAATGCAGAAGGAAAGGCCCGAAGACGACTAGGCATACTCAGAAAATTAGCAGGTACCAACTGGGGAGCAAATGAACGAAATCTAAAGAAGATTTATAATGGAGTAATAAGACCACACTTAGAGTTTGGCTCAGCAGCATGGTCATCAGCTGCTAACTCACATCTGCAGTTTTTGGACAAGGTGCAAAATCAAGCTCTCAGGCTCATTACAGGAGCCATGAAAACTACACCAATAACAGAGATGCAGAAGGTTGCTGGATTACAGACATTGTCCCATAGAAAAGACACAAAAACCATGATCCAGATGGAAAAGTACAACAGTATGCCAATGCACCCAATGAAGGCAAGACTAGATGATCTGGCGTTGGGACGTCTAAAGCGTAGCAGCTTTGTGCATCGAGGGAAAAGACTTATAAGACAGCATCAAGAAGACCTATCCATGAAGACAACACCACTGAAGCCCACCCTATACCCTGTACCATGGGAGCAGGCCAGCAGTGCCCTCCAAATTAATACATCAGTCAGTGGTCTCACAAGTGGATGTGAGTATAATGATCTGCAAAAACGAACTGCTACATTGAGTATGATCCAAGAAAGCTATCCCGATCAATCATGGATACATGCCTATACAGATGGATCAGCAACTAATGCTGTTAGGAATGGAGGTGCCGGTATCTTTATCTCATATCCTGACAACCACTATGAGACTAGGCACATTCCCACAGGTAAATTCTGTTCCAACTATACAGCTGAGGTTCAAGCTCTAGAGCAAGCTGCAAATATGATTTATAACACCAACTCTGACTGCCACCAGGTAGTCATCCTCACAGATGCACTGTCTGTCCTGCAAGCTCTCAAGGGTGGTAAACTCCCGCATCTGAGAAATGAACTAAACAAGGTAGCTGCCAAAAAGAGAACCATACTTCAGTGGGTACCATCTCATTGTGGTGTACCTGGAAATGAAAAGGCAGATAAACTTGCAAAAAAGGGAGGAGAATGTGAACAAGAAGATAATGAAGTCACATACTTTGAGAAAAAGAGAGCTATCCAGACTATCAGAAGAGAACAGAACCAACCCAAAGATGACTATCACACTCTCGACCGGCAGAGACAGATAACTATTTTTCGACTCAGGACAGGGCATAACAAACTGAATAAACACATGCACAAGCTACGATTGTCTGCTTCACCACTGTGCACATGTGGATTAAACGAACAAACTGCTGAGCATGTTCTACAGGACTGTCCTCTGTATGACCAGTTAAGAAAGATATACTGGCCCAATGACTCAACACTAAACTCAAAGCTATATGGAGTTAAAGAGGAACTTCAAACAACAGTCGAATTCATCATGAGAACTCGTCTGACGGTGTAATCATCAAAGATGCGATCGCAAGAAGAAGAAGAAGCAAGCTTTGTACTTTTTGTTGTATAAACGTGCTTGGTCAGTTCATTAGGTGAAAATAATTTTCTGTGAAAATGCTGCCTCCATTAAAAATTGATATAGTTCATTAAATTTTTTTGTCAAAAGATTTGGGCAAGCCAAAACCAAAACAAAGCGCTGCTGCTTTCAAATGAAGATACGTTATTTAAAGGTGTACCTTGCTTGCACAGAAACTCTGGGCATGGCACAGATGTATGCTGGGTAAACAGCTGGAGACTGGTGATTAGACTGTCTAGCTCTGTTGTCCACGTTTGTTGAATTTCTGCAAACACATCACATAATTATAACAGGAAGAACAGCTGTAAGAATTACAAGAAATAAAACACAGCTTTGTTCTGACAGTTAAAAAACGCAGAAGAAACAATGATCATTCATATCTGATTGAGAACCATCAAAAAAAAAAAAAAAAAAAAAAAAAAAAAAAAAACATGCACACACAAATACACAGGAAGCACAACTTTACCCTACACTTCACCTCAAATTCACAAAACTTTTTCCAAAAACCTTCGTTTTCAGAGCATTTACTGTCAAGTACTTTAATATCAAATACTTCTTCTGATGTATCAAAACAATATATAAAACATCTATTTTGCACAAGATTAAAGAAATTTAATACAGTGGGTTCGTGAAAGTTTGCATGAATCAATGCATATTTAAAAAAAAAAAAAAGGTTTTTATGAACAATGCTAATTTATGACAGATACTAACTGTTATATTCATTTCAAGGTCCAAATCTGATTAACATTCACAAATCAGACCTACCATTAGTGATTACGTTGACCAGACTGAGCGTGACAAGTCCACTCTGAACTCCAACAACTGTCATTCTGTGCGTCTCATCAATCTGTCGAAACTCCATCTGTGTTACACTAGACATAAAAACAAAGTCTGGCAAAGTAAAAATTGAAAAATCTTCCGTTGTAATGTTTCACTGATATTATGGTTACTAAATGTACAGTTGTAGTTACCGTCAAATTTAATACACTGTAGACCTAATATATCATGGACCATGGGGTCCAAACTTTGGCAAAATGTTATAAATAAGTCTGTGTTGTATCGAACTTCCTAATTTTGACATAAATTTATTGACGTTTGACAGAAATCAGCACCCTGAAACACGTCTAGTGTAAGTACAAACAACTATCATCACATGTGACTGAGCAAAAACAAGTAAAAGATATATTAATCATGTACTTCTTTTATTTTGGATGCTGAAAATCAAGCTTTAGCAGCAGTAATAATGAAGTAGTAGCAATTTCTTGGCAAGTAGCACTAACAGTAATAACACCATATTTATTATGATCATTATCACTGTGACGAGTAGGGTGTATGTAGAAAGTCAGACGACACTTATACACCGCTCGTCTAGCTCACTGTCTAAGGAATAACTCCAACAGCCATATCAATCTCCAACAATATATTATATTAACAATAAATCACAATGGACGCAGGGCCATTACAAATACTGGAGACATCACCAATCCCGAATATCCTGCAAACACTCTGCTTCTCAGAATCTCTACAATCACCAAATAGACCACTTCATAAATAACTACTGCAACATCCACCCTTCTCTTCTTTACACTCTTCGCTGTCTCCTGTCTACTGACTCAACTCTCTGCTAGCTCAACACACTGCTGACCCAACACACATCTCTCTCTCTGACTGACCCCCTTTCATTCGCAATCACCAAACACGTGAAAACCTTCCACGCTCCACTGAGCTTCATTCACGCCTAACTACAGCTAGCAGCTTGTCTTAACCTCTGCTCACAACATTGCTTGTAACTAAAATATTACAAGACAAGCCTTCCCGACTCACAACAACTCACTTGACTAATAAACTCCTGCTGGAGCATGGGAACATTCACACATGCAAAATACCCTCAAAACACTCCGTGACAATCACCATCAAGTGTCTCACCACAAGGCAGACCAAAGGTAATCATGTCATTCTACAGATCTTGATCCTTCATGTTCCCCACCTACTTGTGGTTGACTTCTTTCTATGCCATAATGTCATGCTGTCCATTATCTACTCCAAATTACTCTTGTGTCCTCCGTGTTACCTACTACAGTATTGTGATGTTTTCAAGTTCTGCTATATTCATAACATGTCCAATGAAGATTGATGGACTTTTACTTAGCTTTGTTATCACATTTCTGTGTTCAAGTTTGTTATCTTTGCAGTCCATAGGATTCTTAATATTCTTTTCAGACACAAACTTTTGCTTCCAATCAAGGAAAACGAAATTCACAATAGGCAAGTGAAAAAATTGTAGATTAAAAGTAATTAAGTGGATCACCTACTGTATCACAAAAATATCATAATCTGAACCAAATAATACATTTTCTTTAGGTAACATTCCAATATTTATGAAGATAAAATTCTCACCGCAGGACTAAGCTATTTCCTTCTTTAAAAGGGGTCAAAGTGGCTAAGTGGTATGGTGTCCGCCTCTACTTATAAAGGAACTGGTTCACTCCCAGTACAGGAAATATAGTTGATGGAAATTTTTTTCAGTACAGATGGTTCATAATAATCTCATACTCCCCCATGATCTTCTGGGTAATGAGATCGGATGCCTAGCCTTCTCGGATAAGGGTGAAAAAATAGGAGGTTCTGTGTGCAAGTTGCGCACGTTAAAATCCCTTGGCTGTTGGACATTGTAAAGAGTAGACCATACGGCCACTGCCTACCCAATGCAAAAACATTTATAGAATGTGTGATTCATGTATACAAACATTGGGATCCTCGCCGGTGCTACAGAGTTTGTGCACTGTGCTGAGATCCTCCTTGTGTGATCTCAGGGAGGAGATTGGAGCACTGATGGAATTGTCCATGTGCAATGAAGATGGTCTTTAAAACCAAACCCCTTTAAAAGGTTGCTTTTACAATGGAAATATTAGCTTCATAGAGAATACCTAATTTTAAAATATTAAAATGTGAGGGGGGGAAAACATGAGAAAATCAAAAGAAAACTGAAATATTGATGAAGTCACTTCAACTTACTCTTTTTCTTGAACAAAATATTGTTTAAAATGATAAATACAGGTTATAAGCATTTTTTTAAATCCATAAATTAACATTTACTTTAGACCAGTGTTTCTCAACCAATATTCCACAGAACCCTAGAGTTTCTGTAATTCATCCACAGGGCTTCCGCGAGAAACACGGAATAAAAGTTATAATTAGTTATATGCGTCTATATTCATTTTGTATCGTTTTATACGCATATAACCAACGGGCTGATCACCCGTTTGCCAGTCACTTCGATTACGGAAACAACAGCAAATGGATTGATTTGCCGTTGCCCTAAAGACGCCAATAGGCGTGATGGGAAACATGGCAAAGAAAACCTATCTGCTGTTGCCCTAAGACGCCACTAGGCGTAATGGCCACTGACTGCTTTGACGGTCGGTGGCTAAGGATGGAAGAAGAAGAAGAAGATACGCATATAATAATTTAAACGTTTATATGATCAATAAAACTCTAATAATTTATTTATAAAGAGACACATATGCATCTCAGTAATAGTACTAGTGATGAGATGAATACAAAAGTTTTATAGTAAATACAAAATGCTGTCACACTATTACAGCATATGAACAAGTATTTTTTCTTTTTAAAGAGAGAGTTCCACCTGAAGAGACACCTTACGAAAACATGAACTCCCAATACAGTACACCCAACAGCCAAACAGAATACAATTTTTTTGTCCGTCAGTTTCTCTAGGTGTCACTTCATTCATCTATTACAATATTTAGACATTTATTAGATATTTCGTCTGTCTTGCTTTTGTTTCTTGCAATATTCATTCAGTAGTGCTTTGATACATTTAAAAATAAGCGATGGGAAAAAGTTTCAATACTTTTTCGTATGATAGGTGATGCTTGTGCGTGTAAAATATGTAGATAGTATCTCTTTACAAATACATTATCTGGGCAGTAATAGAATTGTGTCATAGGGGATTCATTAGTTGTGGAAAGTTATTTGAGGCGTTCCGCCTTGGTAAAACAAGTTGAGAAACACTGCCTTAGACTGAAAAAGTTGCTTCTTAAAATCAACAGAGATGTAGTGAAGGAGTTCGTGTATAGCAAGTTACAGCTTCTTCTTCTTCTTTGATCCATAACCGCCAACCGTCAAAGCAGTCAGCGGCCATCACGCCTGGTGGCGTCTTGTAGGGCAGCAACAAATTGATTCCACTTTGCTCGGTCGGCAGCCATCCTTCGTACAGTGCCCCAACTGTGGTTCATTCTTTGCATCTCAGCTTCCACAGTTCTCCGCCAAGTTGTTTTTGGTCAGCCTCTCTTTCGCTTTCCCTCGGGGGGTCCATAGCATAGCTGTTCTTGTGATGGTATCAGGGTCCCTTCTGAGGATATGGCCAACCCAACTCCAGCGTCTGCCAGCTATGATGGTGTGCATGTCCTCCTGGTTACTCCGAATAAGTAGTTCTTGGTTGCTGATGGTGTTTGGCCAAAAGATTAGGAGAATTTAAAGTTACAGCTTGGAAGGAAAAATCTCCTTCCATCACATTGTTTGTACATTCTTCAGAATCTGGCATTCTTTCTAACAGCTGTATTTTGCTACTTCCTGTGTGAAAATCTGCCCAAAGTCATTTGTTTTTGGTGCTTTCTTCAAGTATTCTAAAAGCACCCATTTATGAATGTCTGTCCACTGTAAACGGCAACATATTTAATTACACAGAGCAACCGCTGCTAATACTGCTACAGAATTTTGTTACAAAAGTGATAGAAATTTTAGTTGATGTCACAGCAGCAATATCAATAAAAACTGCAGAAATCATTTCAACAGATTCAATTCTGTTACACAATTTTATGCCAGCACAGGTCCATTAAGTCATACTCTCAATCAATCTTCATCTAGTCCTTTAAGTTTTTCCAAGACAGAAATGTGCTTGAAGAGTCAGCCAGACAATGTGGTCACATACTTTGCTCTAAATTAGCATAAGATGATGCTTATGTTAATGCCACAAAAGATTAGCTTTCACAAGAAAAAAGAAATAAATAAAAAATAATAAACATAAAATGAATTTACCATCCATCAATATTGGCAAATTCTGGGAAATACTTTTCAACAGCATCTAGTTCTGGATAGAAAGAAAGGCCTTCCTTGGACTGGTGGGAAAAGAAAAATGAAATCTGTAATACAGTATCAAGGAGAAGATTAACTGAAACACAGATTTTAACTTATTTTATTATTATCCAGGCATGTTGTAAGAGGTGAACAACACAAAGTTCTGAATGTGGCTGGCAATCTTATTATGTAAAACAAACTGTTACAGAAACACTGCTGCAACAGCACATGCATACTTTGGTACAGGCTTCCTGATTGCAAAAGGAAATGACAACTGATGAAGAGTGTTAAGCAGAAATGGAAGGCAAGAGCTGCAAGATTTTTGTTTTTAGTTTTTAATGAATTTGTCTGTGATGAGTTTCAAGATTATACATCTGATATATGTAATTAATCTCTAACATGAGTGCATTAATTCAGCTTATGTACCTGACCTCTAGATCTAACAAAATTTCATGGTTGTAATGTTTAACATCCATTAACTCTTTGACTCCAGACCAACGCTCTGAGCGTTGCAAAATTCAACACGCCGTGCCAGAGCAACGCTCAGAGCGTGGTTTTTAGTTTATCACGAATAAACCCTAAAAATCGTCCGCTTAATGCAGTTCATATATTAAAACTCGTAGAATGACTTCCGCTACTATTTAAACAACTAATTTGACTTTAGTTAATCAGCACATGTGCGTGTTTTGATGTTATTATCACAATTTTTGTGAAGATTCGCGTGTTTACGTTTTTCGTTGTTTTTGCTAGAGAAATATGTCACGCTTTATATTTACATTTTCTAAGTCTCCTAAGCAAATAATTGTGTCAAACTACTTTGAAACATTGCTGACATTGATAATGATTGTTTGGTAGTCACAGTTTGTTGTCAAAATACGGAATATATGCAGAAAAGCTAGACACACTAGATTTAGTTGATGAGTGGGCGTAGTCATATTCTGGCCGATCAAAAAGCAACAAAACTAGACCTACCGTAACATCTAATCACTAGTTCTTGGTAGAAGATAAAGCTAGGGATACTATTAAAACATTAAACAAGAGTAAAAAAGTATTTATATGACGTTATTCTTATTTATTTGTTTGAAAATTACGTAATGCACGATTGCATAATTTATTTTTTTCTTACAAAGAACCACGGAAAAACTGGTGCGAATAACACTAAATGTACTAATTTTGGCCATAAGCTTGTTTTTTTTTACTTTGTATATGGATTAACTTGACGTTTGAAGACTAAAAAGAAAGTTTTATTGTCTACGACAGTAATTTGTCTTTGGTAAGATCGTATTCTACAGTCAACTTTTTAGCGTTTTTCAATTTTACATGCAAAATGATTAAATTATACCGAACATACTTGTGTTAATACTACCACAGACATTAAATATTTGAATTCTCTATCCATTTCCCTACAGTTTGGTATATAATAAGTACATGTTCAAAGGAAAATTCACAAACAAATTTAGACTGAAAGATGAACACTTTACTCTATAAAATTCTGCCCACAAAAAAAGTCTGGCACAGCGTGCAAAATAACTCTGGAATGAATGAGTTAACAGTTGAATTATAGGGAATTAAAACTGGGTAATTACAATTCTTGATATTTCTTCACTCACATAGAGTTAACTTTTATTCATATGCAGTTTGGTCAGAAATTATTTGCAATGTAACTTAACTCTTAGAGGCTGAAACGACGCTGGTAGAGTACATCCGCAAACTCCCTAGAAGCCAGATCGATGTTGATATCGTCACTTTTGTGTTCCGTGAAATTTGTTCCGTTTTTTCATAATTTGGTATTTTAACATAACGGAAGTTACTCTTTTTTTTTATTCAGGAGAGCGCTATCTTCAAGTTGTAACTCAGAAGCATGCTTGTTCTAGCAAATTTAACTGTGAAAAAATGGTAAATCTGTCAGCTTTCAATCAGGTGATTATTGTTGTTTATACAGACAATGTCTAGCGAACCAACCACATCATGTTTATCAAAATGTAGGTCTTTTTTGATCTGTAGAAAAGGCTAGGGAGCTGTGTATGTTTGACGAGTTTAGTGAAGATGATGATTTCAAATTTGACGTTAATGAAGAATCTAGTTCTAATGAGGAGGGGTCGTGGTCACAGCCAGGCCCTAGTGCTACAGAACGAGCAACAAGGGGCAATTTGTGATGAATGGATTTCAGTACCAAACATCAGTATTACAGAGACCCAAAACTCATTCAGATTTTTTCCCAAATATGGTTGCAAACCAGGAGTTAGGACTTAGTGAGGCATCAACTCCATTTGACTGCTATAGGACATTGTTTACTGATGACATTGCAAATTCAATAGCACATTCTGTAAATGAGTATGCAAAACTTAAAGTACTTAAAAATAATCCATCTCTAAAAAGATCAAGATTTTCCAACTGGACAGCACTATCAAACTATGAGTTGTTAAAATTTATGGCCACAATAAATGCTATGGTCATTGATCCCAGACCTTCTATTAGAGACTATTATTCATCAGAAACTGATTGCCTTTATGCTTCATTTTATCACAAAAACTTTGAAAGAGATAGATTTTTGTCTATCTATCAAACAATGTTGCACATGGGCGAGCCTGATGCTGAGGGGAAAAGTAAAGTGGAGCCATTCATCAACTCTTTGATTGAAAATTTCAATAATGCCTTTACGCCCTTTGAAAATGTTTCGGTTGATGAAATTGTGATTGTGGGATTTTAAGGGAGATGGAAATACAAGCAATTTAATGCAACTAAGCCTAGTAAGTATCATATAAAGAGTTTTGGTCTTGTTGACAGTACCACTGGGTATGTTTTATCCCTGCTTACTTATTACGGAGCGGATACCTCATACGATCCAAGCACAGACACCAATAGTGGGATGGCTGTGACAAAACGTCTGAACATGCTCTTTTGTGTGATCTCTCACACCTTCAGCCCTCCAGCAGTATCCTTTCTTTTGCTTCCTTTTTCTCACTCATCGCTTTTATTTGGCATAAATCATGCCTTTTCATTCGTTATTTTCACTATTTTGCTCTATGATGGACATAGCATAGTGAAGTCTCTAACACGCCACTCCCCTATGGCAGTAATTGCTACGGGAGTAATGCGTATCTTATTGTTCACCACTCCCCAGACGTATTTACGCTTCACAAGGTTTGGTGACCTGGCCTGCGACAAGCATGGGAAACAAAGAGCCAAGGATCCAGACCCCCAGAGTCCACTGGGAGGACAACATTAGACAATCTTTGAAGGACCGAGGACTAGTATGGAACCAGGCCAGAAGGAAGACAGCCAAAAGGATAGTCTGGCGCTCTCTCTTCCAAACCTCTACACCTCACGGTAGAAGGGGAACGACTAAGTAAGTAAGTAAGGTTTGGTGACCCGGCCTGCGATAATATTTTATCGCATAATCTGAGTGACCATCTTTTCAAAGCGACGGTGTTTTGTTTTTTGTTTATTCAAGCTACGTTGGGAAGGAGTGTTAAATAAAACCAGATTTGTTTGTCTGGCGAAACACGATAACTCGTACATGAGGCGGAACTTATGATATAAGTGCTTCCAGGTCATCCTTCATACAACAGATAACAACATTACTGTCTGTATGACACATGTGGGCAGACAAGAGTGATATAATCGCTTCCGGTCACTGGGTTAAAAGTAATCAAGGATGTATTACATTTTAGACAATATGAGTCTACAAATGTGTTGGTGAGAGAGTATGCAAGGCATCAGGTGTCCATATATAGTACGCTCGCCAAGACAACATCAGACCTTGTCACAGTGAAAACTAGATTCATAATTCCTGATTGTTATCCGGACCTTTTATTGGAGAACCAGATAAGACTTATAAAGCACAGGAAATCTCTTTCAAATTTTAATAAGGAACACTGGAACTAAGAAACTGAAAAAACACGGAGTCAGAAGGGGCAATCTATTGTAAAATTAAAAGAAATCCCAGACACGCGTTGTAAGAGAACGATTCGTCTCTTCTATTCATCTGTGCGACAAGTCTGTAACCAGGATTGGCTTATTGGTGGTACCAGCAGAACGTACTATTTCTGGAACAAGATGGGATCAGTGGCCTACGCTTTAAGACAATGGACGCACTGTGTAGACTCTCCTTGAAGTTTCTGGGAGATGAGCTACACCCGACAACCTTGACCAGAGACGAGTGATCAGTGTGAAAAGACAAAACCGTCATTGGCAGCTAAGTTCAAATATATGCTGCCACTTGAACTTCTTAACCCTTTTCAACATCCACAAATATGAGTATGATAGCTTTTCTTTAGTCATAACTATTCAAATTATTTTCAAACTGTTAAAACTAAAGTGATTATTAAATTATGTTATTTGCAATGTTACAAATTTAACTTCGATTTAATCATTTTAAAGTTACTGCATGTTTGTCTCAGTCAATTACTACACACCTTCCAAACAGAGCTATACTTGAACAAAAGAATTCCACTGAGTAAATCAGCGGTGGGGGCTTAATGAGCTAAAATAAACCATTGCAAAATTCTTCATAAAAGTGTCGGCAGATTATAGAATTAACGTGCTTAGCGACAGCCAGCATTGTTTTCGCTTATCTGAATATCTTATGAAGACTCCAATGTGATAGAAGCTTTATTACTCTTCTATTGACATTTCTGCCAAGAGTAATCTGGTGTACAAATAGACTCCTTGGAATGGAAGCCTATATTAGATACTCTTGAGTTTTGGGTCATTGCTGGACCACTACTGCAAAGCAGGGGAGACAATACCGTCACAATTGGGCAGCTTGTCCCGGATTATAGAACCTGTCTAGTAATTTCCCTAGACAACTGACATAAATTTCAGATTTACTGAAAGAATATATCGTCAAAAGAGTGTGTTATAGTAAGACTGATCATTCATTGTTTGTATAAATAACAGTAAAAGTAACTTTGTAAAGAATAATTGAAAGAAACAAAATTTCTTGTAAACTAAAGTTAAAGAAATAAGAAATTCACTTGGTGCGGCAAATCGGTGTTGTATTGCTGTTGTAATCTTGTATAGCTTTGTAAACAGACTTTTCGCTCAGAATGGCAGAGTCCTAAAGTCTCCATACCTTTGACCTTAATCTAGGCCGCGAACTCGGGTTTTCAGGAAAAGAACTTTCTGACTTCGTGCTTACTTCGGTGAGAGAACAGAAAGAAAAAGATAAAGAGGAAAAAGACAGGTTGGAGGCAGAGAAGGCCGCACTCCGTGAGGAGAAAGCAGCCAAGAGGGAAGAGAGAAGCATGGCCAGAGAACACGAAAAGGCACAAGCTGAAGAGAGGAAAAAGCAAAGGGTTTTCGAAGAGCAGAAAGCTGAAAAGCACAGGGCTTTCGAAGCCACAGAGAGAGAAAAGGAAAGAGCAGAAAAGGCACAGGAGAGGGCATTCCAAGAAAAGAAGGAACAGGCCGAAAGAAAGGAAAAGGACGACAGAGCCCATGCTATTAGGATGAAGGAACTGGAACTCGAAGGAAGAACAGTGGAATCTAGTTCTAACAATGGCGAGTCTGGCAGCTCTCAAGGGAGCGAAGGAGGAAGCACCACTCAGGTGGTGGCACCTAGTTCCATATCCTTCCAAATAGATGTCTATAATGAGGCTTCAGAGGAAATTTACATCTTTCTCTCTAGGTTTGAATCCTTAGCAGCTACATATGGCTTGGAGAGGGAGAGATACAACATGAAGCTATCCCAGAGTCTGAGGGGGTCTGCTTATGATGTGTTTCTCAAGATGCCCACGGAAGAACAAAACAACTACGACATGTTGAAGAAAGCTCTGCTTCAGCGTTTCATGCATAACGCAGAGACCTTCCGTTGTAATCTCCATGAGGCTAAAAGAAAGAAAGATGAATCTTTTCGACAGTTTGCTACACGACTAGAAGCGTATTTGGAGAAGTGGGGATCTCTCAGCACCTTTGATGAATCTTTTGAAGGGCTGAAGGAGATGATTCTCATGGAGCAGTTCAAGGACTTGCTCACCCATGACATGAGAAGGTTCCTGGCTGAGCATGGGGCCGAAACTCTTGAGCAGGTGGTACTATTTGCTGATAGGTACCAGAGTGCCCGTCGGAAGTGAATCTGCCTAAGAGGCGCCACCACGATAGTCACCCCAAACAGAAGGATCACCCAGATGATAGCTCCAAAAGTACGGACAACACAACACCCAAAACAGCCCACCAACAGCAACAACAACCACAAGATCACCAGAGGCAGAAACAGAGCAATTCAGCCCAGGGAACTGGAAGACGATATTGTAAATCGTGCAAAACTAACACGCATTTCACATCGGATTGTAAGAGGCCGAAATCCGGCCCTTATAATGTCGCTGGCCTGATCAGGGGGCCGTTAGGGAACTATGACCCCCAGGCATACGAACAAAATCCTAGTTACCCTTCTATTACTGAGCAAGTAACCATTGGCAACCAAACCATACGGTGCCTGTATGATTCGGGCTTAGAATATTCAGCTTTAGTTTGTCCATCTTAGGTGAAGGCCCACCAATACACTGGTGAAACTGTAGAAATACAGGGGCCTTGGAAGAGTATAAAGCCTATGCTACTTCCGGTTGCAGAGATTGATGTTTCCACCCGATATGTTCGGGGCAAAATCAATGCCGCAGTGGTAGACGAGTTAGTCTATCCTCTTATCTTAGGTAGGGAGGAAATATGTGTTCCTTGGAGATCCCTCAGGTAACTCCAGGCCAACACAAAAGATAGAGAACCCAGGACATACCTCAGCGGCCCCTGAGTTGTCACTTTTACACAGCCTGACTATTTCAGAGCTGATGCAGGCACAAGGGCTGATCAAACCCTAAGGCCTTGCTTTTCCAAGTTGTATGGTAATTACTCCCATACTCCTCAGGGAGCATTTTACTGGGAGAAAGGTTTGGTATATAGACGGGCAGGGAATAAGAGGCAGTTAGTTGTCACACTCCCTTTTCGCACTCACCTCATGCAAGAAATGCATTTAACATTACCCCATCCCATTAAAGTTTCGTATGCCCTGGTAAGGCATATTTCCCTGAATACTTCTGGCCAGGATTGTGACATGATGTTTGACAGTTTGTGCGAGATTGCTCTGTTAGCCCTAGCCCGGACAACCAGAAGGATGAAACTACGAAGAAAGAGTCTGAGCAGAGTAACCAACAACCAAAGTTGGATAACTCATACCTCAACTCGACATTTCTATGTAGTAAAGCAGAGTTATGACGAGCGCAGATGGAAGACATTACTTTAGCGCCATACTCTGAACAGAGTCAGCTCAAAATAAACCATACTTCAGCTGGAACTTTCCACAACGAAGGATGGAATTATTTTTCAACGGACGAGGCAAGGCAAGCAACTCGTGGTGCCTCTCCCCTTAAGACCCTCCGTCATGAAAGCAGCTCATGTATCCTTGTCAGGGGAACATGTTCCCATGGGTACCACTATGCGTAATATTAAGGTTTACTTCTGGCCCAACCGATGGAAAGACGTTCGTCAGTATGTATTGAACTGTACACATTGCCAAGCGAGCAATTTAAATGTTCGCCAACGAGATGAGAAGAACACTGTCATTCAGAAAAGTAGGAGAGGAAGGCACACATTTCACAAAAGTTCATGTCCAAACCTGGATATTTAATGAAATATCTTTGGACAAGGGGTATGTGACAAAACGTCTGAACATGCTCTTTTGTGTGATCTCTCACACCTTCAGCCCTCCAGCAGTATCCTTTCTTCTGCTTCATTTTTCTCACTCATCGCTTTTATTTGGCATAAATCATGCCTTTTCATTCATTATTTTCACTATTTTGCTCTATGATGGACATAGCAGTGAAGTCTCTAACACGCCACTCCCCTATGGCAGTAATTGCTATGGGAGTAATGCGTATCTTATTGTTCACCACTCCCCAGATGTATTTACGCTTCGCTAGGTTTGGTGACCCGGCCTGCAATTCGCATAATCTGTCTGACCATCTTTTCAAAGCGACAGTGTTTTGTTTATTCAAGCTACGTTGGGAAGGAGTGTTAAAAAAAAACCAGATTTGTTTGTCTGGCGAAACACGATAACCCGTACATGAGGCGGAACTTATGATATAAGTGCTTCCAGGTCATCCTTCATACGATAGATAACAACATTACTGTCTGTATGACACATGTGGGCAGACAAGAGTGATATAATCGCTTCAGGTCACTGGGTTAAAAGTAATCAAGGATGTATTACATTTTAGACAATATGAGTCTACAAATGTGTTGGTGAGAGTGTATGCAAGGCATCAGATGTCCATATATGGTAATATGTGACCTTTGCAGGCACACACCTTATTTCACGTGGGATTATTTTGAAATATCTGCATTATGTGAATGTACTTTCAAATGGAAGTAGTTTTAGGAGTTTATGGCTTCAAATTGATTATTTTTGTGGGTAAGTACAACTCTTTTTCAATTTAAAAAAATTGTTCTGCACTCATTACTGTATTTGGTGAATGCATGTTAAAACTACTGGACAATTTAGTTAAGTGCATGATATAGGGGTTTCATTTCTCTACATTTTGATATATAACACTATATGTTATCTTTATAAATAAATTATTTAATGCAAAATCAGTAATGGTAGTCATGTCTGAAAAATTTCAAATTGTTATAAAAACTTTATTTGTGCTCAGAAACAACTGCAACTTTTCGACATTATGTGAAAATGGCTGTAGTTTAAAATAAAAGTAGTTTTAGGGGTTGAAGTTTACCAGAATTAATTACACATAGTGATAAGTACAAATTGTTTTTCTTTTTTTTACATTAAAAAGGTTTTTTTCATTCATTACTCTATATGTTGCATGCATGTTTAAAACCACTGAACAATTCAGTTAGGTGTATTTCAAAGGAGTTTCATTTCTCTACATTTTGATATATAACACTTTATGTTATCTTTATAAATAAAGTATTTAATGCAAAATCAGTAATGGTAGTCATGTTTGTAAATATAGGCTTAAAATATTTTTGGGCTTTGTCTAAATATTTCAAAAAATTTCAAATTGTTATAAAAACGTTATTTGTGCTCAGAAACAACTGCAACTTTCCTACATAGCGCGGCTCCCACACACATATTGATAAGTACAATTTTATTTTTAATTTTTTAAATTTTAAAATTTTTCTGCACTCATTACTGAATATGGTGAATGCATGTTTAAAACCACTGAACTTAGTTAAGTGCATGATATAGGGGTTTCATTTCTTCACATTTTGATATAAAACACTTTATGTTATCATTATAAATAAATTATTTAATGCAAAATCTGTAAAGGTAGTCATGTCTAAAAAAAAAATACTCTCTGAAATTAGCTCATAAAAACGTGGTTTTTGAGCTCGTATACTAAGAGTTAAAACAACAAATTATATGTCCAGATCATTTTAAAATGAAATGAAGTTCTATAGTTAACTTTTCTTGCACATTGCGTCAATTCCTATTTTGACTTTACTCTTTTCTTCAGCAAGGGGCACAAATAACAATAACTACTCAGACAAGCACATTTGCAGCACTTCTGACACATAAAAGAGGTCAGAAAATTGAGAAGAAAAAATATATTTCCAGAGACACAGACCTAAACTCCATTTTGTAAACTCTGTCTTGCTATTAGGACAACAGCTATGTGATTTGGCTACCAAGCAACATTATTCTCGAGCCACAAACATTACAGACAGTTTATTACAAACCTGCCTGTAAACATGGATTTTGTTATCACTTCCACTGAGTAGAAGACAAATTTCCTTCTGACCATCCTGTCTGTGAATGCTATAGGAGAATTTAAATGTCAAATGACTTTATCTCACACACTTTATGAATTCTTTAGGAAAAACAATTAAAATTCTAAGTCAAATATGAGTAAACAGTGTTACTTTTAAGAATACTAATAACAGCAGCCACTATTTATTCTTCATTGTATTTTCATAATTTTAGTTATGTATTTACAATGACAGATGCCTGGCTAGACTTAAGGCTTTGCTATTTGTAATCCAGCAAAACAGAGCTAAATTTAAAAAAAAAAAGTATTAACTTTTAAAAGCCATAACAATGTTGACAGCGTTCTTCCGCCTCCTCTCTAGAAGACAAAAAGATGTTCAAAGCGTCATTATAGTATTCCGTGAAATTTGTTGGTATTTTCATAATTTGGTATTTTAATATAACAGAAGTCACTCTTATTTTATTCAGAAGAGCGGCATCTTCGAATTGTGATTCGGAAACACGCTTGTTCTAGCAGATTTCACTGTGAAAAAAATTGTAAATCTGTCAGCTATCGATCAGGTGATTTTTGTTGTTTATACAATGTCTAGCGAATCTACCGCATCAGGATTATCAATATGTAGGTCTTTTTTTATCTGTAGAAAAGGCTAGGGAGCTGTGTATGTTTGATGAGTTTAGTGAAGATGATTTCGGATCTGTCTTTAATGAAGAATTTAGTTCTAATGAGGAGCCAGCATGGTCACAGCCAGGTCCTAGTGCAACAAAAAGTTTTGACCAAATCATCGATAAAAAGGGTGAAAAGCAGTAGCACCAAGGAGCAACAAGTAATGAATGGATTTCAGTACCTAACATCAGTATTACAGAGACCTAGATTTCTTCCCTTCTTCTTCTTCTTCTTGCGATCGCATCTTTGATGATTACACCGTCAGACGAGTTCTCATGATGAATTCGACTGTTGTTTGAAGTTCCTCTTTAACTCCATATAGCTTTGAGTTTAGTGTTGAGTCATTCAGCCAGTATATCTTTCTTAACTGGTCATACAGAGGACAGTCCTGTAGAACATGCTCAGCAGTTTGTTCGTTTAATCCACATGTGCACAGTGGTGAAGCAGACAATCGTAGCTTGTGCATGTGTTTATTCAGTTTGTTATGCCCTGTCCTGAGTCGAAAAATAGTTATCTGTCCCTGCCGGTCGAGAGTGTGATAGTCGTCTTTGGGTTGGTTCTGTTCTCTTCTGATAGTCTGGATAGCTCTCTTTTTCTCAAAGTATGTGACTTCATTATCTTCTTGTTCACATTCTCCTCCCTTTTTTGCAAGTTTATCTGCCTTTTCATTTCCGGGTACACCACAATGAGATGGTACCCACTGAAGTATGGTTCTCTTTTTGGCAGCTACCTTGTTTAGTTCATTTCTCAGATGCGGGAGTTTACCACCCTTGAGAGCTTGCAGGACAGACAGTGCATCTGTGAGGATGACTACCTGGTGGCAGTCAGAGTTGGTGTTATAAATCATATTTGCAGCTTGCTCTAGAGCTTGAACCTCAGCTGTATAGTTGGAACAGAATTTACCTGTGGGAATGTGCCTAGTCTCATAGTGGTTGTCAGGATATGAGATAAAGATACCGGCACCTCCATTCCTAACAGCATTAGTTGCTGATCCATCTGTATAGGCATGTATCCATGATTGATCGGGATAGCTTTCTTGGATCATACTCAATGTAGCAGTTCGTTTTTTGCAGATCATTATACTCACATCCACTTGTGAGACCACTGACTGATGTATTAATTTGGAGGGCACTGCTGGCCTGCTCCCATGGTACAGGGTATAGGGTGGGCTTCAGTGGTGTTGTCTTCATGGATAGGTCTTCTTGATGCTGTCTTATAAGTCTTTTCCCCCGATGCACAAAGCTGCTACGCTTTAGACGTCCCAATGCCAGATCATCTAGTCTTGCCTTCATTGGGTGCATTGGCATACTGTTGTACTTTTCCATCTGGATCATGGTTTTTGTGTCTCTTCTATGGGACAATGTCTGTAATCCAGCAACCTTCTGCATCTCTGTTATTGGTGTAGTTTTCATGGCTCCTGTAATGAGCCTGAGAGCTTGATTTTGCACCTTGTCCAAAGACTGCAGATGTGAGTTAGCAGCTGATGACCATGCTGCTGAGCTAAACTCTAAGTGTGGTCTTATTACTCCATTATAAATCTTCTTTAGATTTCGTTCATTTGCTCCCCAGTTGGTACCTGCTAATTTTCTGAGTATGCCTAGTCGTCTTCGGGCCTTTCCTTCTGCGTTTTCAATATGCTTATTCCATGTAAGCCTTTGGTCAAATGTCACCCCAAGATAGGTGGGGTAGCTTTCTTCCTTGATCACGGTTGTCCCTAGGTGTATGTTAGCTGATTTGTCCTTGGGGGCGAGGGAGAACAGTGTTGTGGAGGTTTTGTCTGTGTTTATTGTGATAAGCCATTTCTCTGCCCATGACACTAGCATGTCTGCTGCCCGCTGCATTCTATAATTTGCTGTGGTGACATTTTCATCAGCGCACCAGAGTACTAGGTCATCTGCATATAAGGCAGCTTTAACTCCTGCAGGGAGATCTTTCACCAGGTCATTGATGTAAACAAGGAAGAGTGTTGGGGAAATTACTCCTCCTTGAGGTACCCCCTGATGGAGCAACACTTTTCTGCTCTGCAGACCGTCAAGAGTGACTCTAGTTCTCCTGTTATGCAAGTATGACTGGATCCATTTCATCATGTTGCCTTGGATTCCACTTCTCCTAAGTTTTGCAATGAGGCCATCTTTCCACACCTTGTCAAAGGCCTGCTTGAAGTCGACCCAGATCGTTAGGACCTTTTTCTTCTCCTGGAAGGCATCTTCTATTGCTTGAGACAAGTAAGTAACTTGGTCTTCTATACTGTAGCATTCTCTAAATCCAGCTTGTTCCGGCACCAGGATCTGCTCAGACTCTAAATACCATTTCAATCTGTGGTTGACTATTCGCTCCATATTTCTTCCCAAATACGGTCGCAACCTTGTGTACACGAAGACTTAGGTATTAGTGAAGCATCAACTGCTTTTGACTGCTATAGGATATTGTTTACTTATGACATTGCAAATTCAATAGTAAATTCTGTAAATGAGTATGCAAAACTTAAAGTACTTAAAAACAATCCATCCCTAATAAGAACAAGATTTTCAAACTGGAGAGCGCTATCAAAATATGAGTTGTTGAAATTTATAGCCACAATAAATGCTATGGGCATTGATCCCAGACCGCCTATTAGAGACTATTATTCATTAGAAAATGATTGCTTTTATGCTCTATTTTATCACAAAAATTTTGAAAGAGACAGATTTTTGTCTACCAAACAATGTTGCATGTGGGAGAACCTGATGCTGAAGAAAAACATAAAGTGGAGCCATTCATCAACTCTTTGACTGAAAATTTCAATAATGCCTTTATGCCCTTTGAAAATGTTTTGGTTGATGAAATGATTGTAGGATTTAAAGGGAGAAGGAAATACAAGTAATTTAATGCCACAAAGCCTAGTTAGTATCATACAAAGAGTTTTGGTCTTGTTGAGAATACCACTGGGTATGTTTTATCCTTGCTTACTTATTATGGAGCGGATACCTCATATGATTCAAGCACAGACACCAATAGTTGGATGGCAATAAAAGTCTTTGGAACTAATGCAGCAAATTGCAACTGGTTATCATATATTTGCAGGCAGGCTCTACATCACAAGGGCACTGAATTACTATTTGCTTCAGCTAAAGCAATGCTTTACAGGCACCCTCCAGTCAAACCGAATTGGCTTTCCATTAGAAATAATATCACCTTCCATACCACACATGGAACGGAAATGCTGGCCAACTAAAGATTCATCTTTGCTTTGTATTGGACAGAGGAAAAAGAAAACAAAAAAAACCAGTAATCATTGTTTCCACCAAAACAAATACAGGAATGACTACTACAACAAAACCAAAAACAGTCCTTGCTATAATCAAAGTATGAATGGATGTGACTGTGCTAATCAAAGGCTTGGATATTACGGCATTCACAAACGACGCAGCAACAAGTGGTGGAAAAAAATATTCTACTGGATAATTCTACATTCATTTACCTTGACTGTTATGTATAACATGTGTCTTTGTTATGTAATAACTCATAAATTTTAGATTTTATAAAGGTACTGCTTTAAGGGGAAAAAAATAATTCTGGCAAAACTGATGAAAAAATTCCAGTCGTCTGTAAGAGTTAAAGGAGACTAGTGGTGCTGTACAACAGTTATAGCGCAATTAGCTTTTGGTGATTTCCTGTGTTAAATTAATATAAATTCCAGAAAATTTCTCAACTGCTAAATCTGTAGTGCATGCATAATTACTGAAAGTGTCTTGTCTAATTCCCTGGGGTCTCTGATCAGACATGAAAGAACAGGACCACTGCTACCTCAGGCATATCATACGAGGTGACTAATATGAGGTTGTGTATGAGACCAGCAACCTCATCATGTAACAATCAACTGCTACACAAACCACCACTACAACAGCATGTGAATGCTTGGTGCAGGCTTCTCACAAACAAATCAGCTATGGTGGTGGTTCCATGCTCTTGTTACGGTATATGATATTAACGCCGTCTGCTAAAGGTTACCAGACGTGCAATCGTAAAAGGTTAAGGCATTTAATATATTGCGATAGAGGTTTCAATTTTGAACGCTTTAGACACGATCGATTATGACGTGTATAGAGTTGTTTAGGACACAGTCGGTAACTAAGAAACGCTACCCTTTTCACATTGACCGTCAAGCTGTTAAGACGCGTATGACTTTCCTTCCAATGTTGGGCATGGTATTGCCATACAGATATATTTTATGCAAGTACGGACATGGGTCAGTCCATTGCTATTACGAAGATTTGAAATGATTAAAGGTCAGTACGAAGTGAAAATTAAGGAAGGATGAATTACAGTCCATAGTATTTGATTTTGCCAGACTCATAGACTCACTGTCGGCCGTTGGAAACCCCAACCGCGCGTGCATACAGCTATGACAATCTGCATACAGTAATTTGATTATTGGACAAGGACTGATAGGATATCTACATATCTATGCCATATATTTTCAAGTTATAATATGTACCTTTGTGATCAACATGCATGAATCGTCTTGACGTGTAATCTGTATTAAATAATTGTGGACTCAATGGAACCGACTTGTCACATCAATCGTATTCCAAGGTTCAATTATTGTTCAGAATCTTCCACCCCTGCATTCGCGTAATCTTACATAGAAGGCACGATACACGATCACTCAAGAATATCAAGAAGATAAAACAATGGCCAGAATTTATAACTACTTTATTGACATTACATGGAACATTGTTCAGAGCTAACCAAACCACTACTTGCAACACGACCACTTGCAACAGTGGTGTCCGGTGTCTGGGGATCGACAAAAAAATTTCTGAATGACTTTCGAATGAAATGTTTACGATCAAGTTACGATCACATGATGTGCTGAATTATGACCTATGACGCAGTACTCAGTCTAATGCCTAACAACGCGACGTCACTGAAATTCGTGTAGGTGAAACTATCGGAGAAAAACTGAAGTCGTTCTTTTAAGCCTAACCAAGGGAAAAATAAGTCATTTGAAGCAGACACAAGAAATGGACTACAGGAGCAGGCAGTCAAGGGCATTAGCCTAGCTGTTGACGACCTATAGCACTGACCGAAGCAACGGGAAAGATAAGTCTAGCTGTTTAAATTGTCGTCATTGCAAAACCGTAATACTGAGTCCATTTCGCTTTGATTAGGCATGTCTATGTATTTTCATGTATATATGTTAAATTTGTTTTCCATCGTATGTATTTGTTGTTAATTCGTGGGCCGGTTGGAGAGGGAACTGAAATCTCTGGGAATGTCGCGAACAGCTGACCACCTAGATTTCAGTCGTTCTTAGGGAACTTAAACGATCGCACTTTTGGAAGCCCATTGAGGTTGCCATTGGACAGTCTGTCCAAATTTGCTACCGTTTGACAATTTGCGTTAGCTGTACTGTCCCGTAGATAATTGGTGTATTTTATTCGTATTCAGTTAATAATTTTATTCAGTTCTGTACCATGTTCGTTACTATTTCGTCCATTCTCCTCTGACTATCATTTATTTTATGATTATTAAATTTTCGTCCGTTATGAGTCCTGTGACGTCATCATTTTTCGCAGTCATTTTTTTTGTGTGTACCTTGAATATTCAGTTGACCTCAGGTCAGACCTTGACCCTTCATTTGGTCTGTGACATTTCCGCTTATTTTATTTAGTTCATAAATTCATTTTTAATTGTGAAAAATGTCTTGTTTGCGTCTTGACATTGTTTGTACCCTTTAGTTGCATCATTGCTTGTCTGTCCTCATGATATATATTTATATTACATTAATAATATGCTATTATATGCAATAATACACTTGTAATCTAATTTAATTAATTTTTTCTGAAATTTAAGGGTAATATGGGACATTGCATAATTATGCAGTGATAGTCCAAGAAAGTAGCACTACAATTTATCATAGATGCCTAGGGCATAATAATATAATATATATATTGACAAAATAAATAATCTTATAGCTACCTTTGAGGTAATAGACCCATTGTATATTATTTAATATACTTTTCTGGTACTAAGAGAGTGACTTAGTACATTGAACAATATCATTACTAGGAATTATACCCAACATTATTGGACATTGAAATTAATTGTGTGATATAATTACATTATATTTAACAGATATCATAACTATTTATGATATAGTATTATTTAGATACAATATTGTTACAAAATATTGTCTATTAGTTGAACTTAAACATTAAGTTCAGTACTATTGTGATTATCTATATTGAATATTCCTAAGTTGAGTAAGTATAATAATTACTCTGAAGCTACTATTGACTAATTTAATCAGTAATTATCAATAATTACTTACAGATAAAAGTCAAAATGCTTACTATAGACCATTTCGTTAAGATTGGTCGTGAATACGGTTATAAATCTCAAGAACTTCGTCAGTTTGCTGAATCAGAACTCGAAAAATATGAAAGAAAGGAAGAAGAGAAAAAGGCTGCATTAAAGAAAGAGGAAGAAAAGGCAGCATTAAAGAAAGAGGAAGAGGAACAAAAGGCAGCATTAAAGAAAGAGGAAGCAGAACTTGAGATGAAGCAAATTGCCAAGGAAAATAGGTTGAGAGAGATTGCTCAACGTGAAAGAGAAGAGCAAAGAGCAATCTCCAGGCAGGAAGAAGAGAATAAATTGAAACGAGAGGAAATTATTTTACAACAAGAAATGGAATTGGCGCGTATTAAATTGGAGACAGCAAGATTACAAGCACAAAATGCTGATGCAAACCAGAATAATAACGCACAAAATGGATCATCATCCAGCCAGCCTAAACACTTCTACAACTTTAAACTACCCATTTTCAACTTGAACGTCGACGACCTTTCATCGTTCCTGGCACGTTTTGAACAGACTTGCAAAACAAACCATTTGCCTGAAGAGTCATGGGTACTCAAGTTAAATGAATTCTTGGTTGGAGAACCACTGACAGCTTCTCAAAATGCTGACCCATCAATAGCTAATAACTACGGTGCTATTAAGTCCTTGCTTCTACGAAGATTTCACCTGGACGAGGAACACTGTAGGTTGAAATTTAAGGGAATTTTACCTGAATCTCCAAGGGATTTTGCAGGATTCATTGCGAATATACGCAATACATTTAACAGATGGGTTGAACTGGCAGAAGTCAACAAATCATACGACAAATTAGTTGATTTACTACTACGAGATAAGGTATTATCTTCAGTTAGCCAGCCATTTTTTGCATATTTGCAGGAGCGTAAACCAGGTACTATGGATGAGTTAGAAAAAATTTCTTTAAACTACTGTTCGGCACACCCGAATGCAACCATTTCTAACTCCTCATTAAGAGAACCTCTACCTGTGGCGTCTAATATGGCCTACAATCACAATAACAAACAAAGACATCACAGTGTAGACAGAAGCAGGTTCCAAAGAAATCACAATGTTAACTTTCAGAAGGGACATAATAATGATTTCAACAATAAAAATGAGTTCAACAGAGGTAGATCACGAGATAGAAATTATTCACCTCAAACAAACTACCACAATGGTCAACATAACACTCATTATAATCGATCACATACTCCCAATGATAATAGTAACTGGAAGGGTAATAATCATGGCTCGAGACATCGAGATAATAGTTACTATAGAGGACGACGAGATAATTCTAACAATTATACTCGGAATCGATCTCATTCTCGGGGATCATCTCATTACAACCATAATACAGGGGCGGCAGTTACAAATAATACTACCCCTATAGCTCAGGTTCCACTTGACAATAATACAACACAGTCTTCTGCTGCATGTTTTGCTATTAATTATAATGTGGCAAATAGTTGCCAGCAATGCAATCTTATTTTTCAGAAGGCGAAAGAAACAGTGCTTAACTGCGGACATATTATACCACAGGTAGGTCTTGCAGTCAACGATGGAACAGGCCTACTAATTTTTAACAGGGGATTAGTTAATGGATCCGTCGTCTCAGTATTGAGGGATTCGGGATCCACAACGATTGGTGTACGACAGTCGCTGGTACATCCCAGCTGTGCAACGGGGGAATATGTTCGTTGCATGACGTTTGGTGGAACAATAGAGTTTTACCCCACAGCTATTATTCATGTCAACACTCCTTTCTTCACAGGAAACGTAAAAGTATGTATGCTAAAAAAGCCTATAGCTGATTTGATGGTCGGTCGTATACACGGCAGTAAAGATTGTACTCCAGATGAGATTATAGAATGGGAGAAACATAACCTATGCACTGGAAACGCCGTGACGACTAGAGCACAGACTCAACTCATGGAGAAAGTTGATGATAATAAAATGGATGCAGACAACCAAGAGGAATTTGTAGTCAATTCACCTATTGATAGGGAAACATTTGCAACCAAACAAAAAGAGGATAAATCTTTAAAAAAATTTTTTACGTTGGTTGATAAAGTTGACAATCTATCCTCAGGTAATAATAACAAACATTGTTTTGTTATTAAAAATGGCATATTGATTAGATGTTTTCATGACAAATCACAAATGAAACAACAAGTTATGGTCCCATATACTTTTAGACGGTACATTCTTCAACACGCACATGACTCACATTGTGCTGGACATATGGGATATACTCGAACACGATCTCGAGTACTGTCTTCATTCTTTTGGCCAGGGGTGTCAAGAGATATTTCGCAGTATGTACGTTCCTGTACTACATGCCAAGAAGTGAAAGCACGTGGAGCTTTTCACACGGCGCCTATTCAGGCTTGCGATATCTCAGTGAGACCTTTTGACAAGATGGCAATAGACATTATTGGTCCATTGCTACCATCGGCCAGAGGACATAGATTCGTCCTTACGTGCATTGATTTGTGCACACGATGGCCGGAAGCTATCCCATTAAAGACCACCACTACCACAGATGTAGCTGATGCACTACATCTCATCTTTTCTAGAATAGGGTTTCCTAGAAAACTTTTATCAGACCATGGGTCACAGTTTATATCTGACACCATGAAGGAAGTCATGAAAACTTGGGACATTGATAGGAATTTAAGTAGTATTTATCATCCGATGAGTAATGGTGCGGTTGAAAGACTTAACCGTACACTTAAACAACTACTACATAAGGTTACTGCTAAGCACCCTCATGACTGGGACAGAGCACTCCCAGCTGTTCTATTTGCTTATCGGGAGGTACCGCATGAACAAACTGGCTTCTCTCCCTTTGAATTAGTTTTTGGTGCTCCCCCAAGAGGTCCTATGGGACTAATAAAAGACTTATTAATTGACGACGAGATGACTCAGGACACTCAGTCATCTTACGAGTACGTGATTAATCTTCGGAAGAACATTATTGAGTCTTGCCAGTTGGCAACAGCTTCTTCTGAGGCTGCAAAAGCTAAGGCTCGATCTCTACAAAATATGTCTCGACGATTACGCCAATTATTCCCAGGCGACGAGGCTTATGTGTTACTTCCTCACAATAACAATAAATTATTGATATCTTGGAATGGTCCTTACAAAGTCATTGATAAAATTTCCGACGTCGATTACGTCTTAGATATCAAGGGACACAAAAAGATATTTCATATTAACATGCTCAAGCAATTTCATACACGTCCTGAACACTTACAGTCAATTTTTCATGAACTAGATGACAACACAGTATCCACTTGTCATTATACTAACTTATCTGTCATCCAGGAAGAAGAATCTTCTTTTCCTGAGGTACAGTTACCGTTACCTGTACCAGTAGTTCAACCTACTGAATCTTGGCGGGATGTAACCATCTCTTCAACGGTTACACCGCAACAGCGTCTACAGATTGCTAATCTATTACAATCTTATCCAGATGTGTTGACCGACGTTCCGGGTCGCACATCGGCTATCAGTCATGACATTACTCTCAATGACGATACACCTATTCGTGTACATCCCTATTCTGTTCCTTTACATTTCCTTGCTAAAACTACTAAAGAACTTGAACAGATGTTGTCTCTGGGAATCATTGAGACTAGTAATTCGCCATTCTCTTCTCCATTAGTGATTGTCCGGAAGAAGGACAATAACATTAGACTATGTGTTGATTATAGAAAATTAAATGCTAAGACTATAGTTGACAGCGAACCACATCCACTTATCGACGACTTACTACCACGTCTATCCAACGCAACTATATTTAGTAAGATAGACTTAACTAAAGGTTATTGGCAGATACCACTGACCGAAAAGGCTAAGTACTACACCGCATTTTCCACGCCACAAGGTCTATACCAGTGGAACGTGATGCCTTTTGGGCTTGTTAATGCGCCAGCTACCTTCATTCGCCTGATGCGACAAATTTTATCAGGTAGACCAGACGTTATTACATATATTGACGACATATGCTTGTTTAGTTCGTCGTTTGAGGAACATGTTTCGGGACTTAGATATGTTTTTTGACACTCTAAGGAATTATCATCTAACTGCTAAACCTACAAAGGTGCAAATCGCGTGTAATGAGATAACCTTTTTGGGACATATCATTGGATCGGGATATATCCGAACGTTACCTAGTACAGTCTCAAAAATTCTAAACATAGCAGTTCCTCAGACGAAGAAACAGGTCAGGAGTTTGTTAGGACTTGTTCAATATTACAGTAGATTCATACCAAACTTGTCATCCATCACGGCTGTATTGTCTTCATTGTTAAAAAAAAGATATGCCGGTGAAGGTGACATGGACTGGTACATGCAATGAAACTTTCAACAAAATTATAAATTTGTTCTCGCATGAACCAATTTTAAGACTTCCCGATGCTTCCAAAAGATTTTTCTTACGAACAGATGCTAGTAACTACGGCATTGGTGCATGCCTGCTCCAGAACCATGACGGCATTCTACACCCCACCTTATATATATCAAGAAAGCTGAAGCCGGCTGAAACAAAGTATTCCACAGTCGACAAGGAACTTTTGTCTGTGATCTGGGCAATAACGAAGCTGGAGAAATTCTTACTCGGTGCCCCCTTTACCATACAGACGGACCAACGTGCGGTCGCATCCTTGCGTCGATCCAACCACAAAAGCCAAAAACTTGCCAGATATTCAATCATCCTACAGCCATTCGAGTTCTCCATTGAACACATACCTGGCACTGAAAATTGTGTGGCAGATGCATTGTCACGTAATCCTATTGACGACGAATAATCAACATTGACACTCTTAAACTACATCAATCAGAACTACATTGGATTGAACGAAGTATCAACTATAAAGGAACTAACCTTGCCTTCAATTCAAACTTTATAAACACTATATGCATCACAGAATTGAACGACAAGACAATCAAGGTATATATACTTACATTCGAACTTCGTATAATATCCATACACGATATACGAATATCATTGAACAATCATGGAATAATATCTGACGACAAGTCGAACTTATTATCCTATGGACTCTTAATTCTTCGATGCAGTTATAAATGACATTTCTTTCCGACGTGGACATTTGAACACTTTTGCCTAAAAGAATTCATCAGGATCAAGACTACGGATGGATCATCATATCCTATACTAATTAATTAGTTAACTTAACTTCTTAATTGAATTATTATCAATAAAATGAAAAGTGAGAAAAAAAATTAAATGAAAAAAAAAAAAAAAAAAAAAGAGAACGAAATACTAAAAAGAAGAAATTATGAAAAGAGAAAATAAATCTCACACAAGTATTAGATTAATAATTTTTTTTTTTAATGTACCTATACAGTATTTAGTTAGTTAAGTTAGTTAGTTATTATTCACTAACACTTAACACACACAATTAAGTTAAAACTTATATTCGAATTTCTTTCTATTTCTTCTTACTTAGTTTGTCTTTTCTTCTCTCATAACATCGCATTACATTAGAACCTTAATAATTTAACTCTTAGTTTAATTAATTAATTTAATTTTAATTAGTCAAATTAATTCATATATGACATACTAATACGACAGACCTTACTTTAATTTAATTCTATCATTCACTATTAACATTGGACATTTATTTAGTTGATATAATAATATGTATAATATTGATATATAACGTTAGATGACTATGACAAATAGTTAGTTGACACGACCGCAACAGTTCTACTCAGAACATCGTCGGCCATATGTCACAATTGTGTTAAATTTTTTTGAAAAAATTGTTAAGTCGGATAGATATTGAAAAAAAATCTATCGATTTTTTTTTCCCCGGTGTACAGGGAATTGTTACGGTATATGATATTAACGCCGTCTGCTAAAAGGTTACCAGACGTGCAATTAAAAAGGTTAAGGCATTTAATATATTGCGATAGAGGTTTCAATTTTGAACGCTTTAGACACGATCGATTATGACGTGTATAGAGTTGTTTAGGACACAGTCGGTAACTAAGAAACGCTACCCTTTTCACATTGACCGTCAAGCTGTTAAGACGCGTATGACTTTCCTTCCAATGTTGGGCATGGTATTGCCATACAGATATATTTTATGCAAGTACGGACATGGGTCAGTCCATTGCTATTACGAAGATTTGAAATGATTAAAGGTCAGTACGAAGTGAAAATTAAGGAAGGATGAATTACAGTCCATAGTATTTGATTTTGCCAGACTCATAGACTCACTGTCGGCCGTTGGAAACCCCAACCGCGCGTGCATACAGCTATGACAATCTGCATACAGTAATTTGATTATTGGACAAGGACTGATAGGATATCTACATATCTATGCCATATATTTTCAAGTTATAATATGTACCTTTGTGATCAACATGCATGAATCGTCTTGACGTGTAATCTGTATTAAATAATTGTGGACTCAATGGAACCGACTTGTCACATCAATCGTATTCCAAGGTTCAATTATTGTTCAGAATCTTCCACCCCTGCATTCGCGTAATCTTACATAGAAGGCACGATACACGATCACTCAAGAATATCAAGAAGATAAAACAATGGCCAGAATTTATAACTACTTTATTGACATTACATGGAACATTGTTCAGAGCTAACCAAACCACTACTTGCAACACTTCCACTTGCAACAGCTCTGTTAAAGAGTGAAAAGGAAAATGATCATGATCATGATATACTTAACATGGAGACTAGATTTTAGAAAATGCAATCGTTGAATAACATTTCAATCCTTCTAATCTGCCACAAGCACCCATTTATGAAAGTCACCAACATTCTTGGTTGTCCTTATTATAGTTCTCTTGAATCTTTTTGTGTGTGTGTGTGTGTGTGTGTGTGTTGTGCTTGATTAAACAAAATTTCTATGTATTTCTCAATGCTATGAAAACTCCTCTTGCCTTTCACATTCTTATTCAGTCAGTGATATCAAAATTAGACAGAGCCAATAATTTCATATGGAAATAAATCATGGACAGTCAGGAAACAAGAAAGAAGATTCCTGGAGGCCAGAGAGATGTGGTTTTACAGCAGAATGTTAAGAATACCATGGACAGCTTCAAAGAGTAATGAGGATGTCCTGAGAGAAGCCAATGTGCAAAGGCTACTTATTAATATTATCAGGAAGAAGCAGTCCCATATCTTTGGGCATGTTATGAGAAGAAGAAAGCTGGGATACACTGTGAGTTCAGGAAAAATTTATGAAGAAAGAGATGGTGACGAGAAAAGACACTGAACAATTTAATATTTTAGCATGGAAAGAAGTCAACAATGCACATGATGAACATTACTGGAGGTAGTTATGGAAATATGTGATCACCTACATCAGCAACAGGTCACTTTAAGAAGAAATCTTTCTCTTTTTGTTGCAGCTTTGGAAGAGCTGATTATTGTTAGAGGGTTTGTTTAGAGAAAATTCCAAAGGGTGTCATTTGGACATCTTGCTCTCATATTCTCTAACATTATGACCCATCGAGGGATAGCTCGCACAGTCAGCACAAGTGATGGTGACAGGAAACTCTACACAGAGCATTACAAAACTAGGTAATCTGATCATTAGAAGGGTCTCACATCAGACACATGTTTCTGCCTTTTATCTTCTTGACACTTTAGCCAGCGGTTATACCCACAATGAACAATTAGGTATAAAATGGACAAATGGAAAATTCCTGGGGGACCTGGATTTCGCAGATGATGTAGCATTCTTAAGTTCAACACCAAGACAATCCCAAGAAGCAATAAATAATTTGTGTCATCTCTCGGTTAAAATAGGTCTCCAAATAAATGCCTCTAAAACTAAAGCTATGAACTTTTCTAACGAGACCTTTGATATCATCTTGAACGGGGAAAAACTAAAGAAAGTTGAAAGTTTCAATTATTTAGGCAGTAAAATGACTCAGGATGGTGACACAACAAGAGAAATCCATACTAGAATTGCTTTGGCAGCTAGCGCCTTCAATAGATTATCTAACATTTGGAAATTACGATCATTGAATATACATACCAAGCTTCGTCTGTTTAATTCAAATGTTATCTCAGTGTTAACATACGGCTGTGAGAGTTGGAAAATAACAAAATCATTGGAGAACAAGCTGAATACATTCAAGAACAAATGTCTTAGAAAACTCATGAACATCAGTTGGAAAGAATTCAAGACTAATCGACAAATAAGAGAAGACTCTAGGCAGAAATATGTCTCCGACTATATAAGGAAAAGACGATGGTCATATATCGGTCATGTCCTACGAATGCAAAACAACAGAATACCACTACAGGCGCTCACTTGGGTTCCTGAGGGTAAGAGGAAAAAAGGAAGACCAAAAGAAACACTCAGAAGAACAATAATAAGAGAAGGAAGAACGTTGGGCCTAAATAATGTGCAAGAGCTAAGAGGAGTGGCGTCACAACGAACAACCTGGAGAGCACTGGTTTCTGCCTTATGCGCCGTGTTTGGTGCTTAAAGAATTTATTATTATTATTATACTTGACCTGGTTTTGCTATTTACCTTCAGCCTTGCCATATATGTTATTGTAGCTAGCTCACTCAGTACTCTGTAGTGTGCCATACTAAGTAACACCCGTGACACTTTGTTATTGCTGATCAGAGTCAACATCACTGCACTCTGGACAAACCTACAGTCTCAGTCTCCCTCAGTAAATGTTGAAGGGTATGAATGTTGATTGTTCTGTTGCACACTGGTTGATTTCATGCTGAAGGCATCCTCTCATACGTCCATCACTGCTAGTCTTATGTTTGATGCCTTGCTGATTCATCGACTGCAGCATCATCTCTCTCATTGCCACAAACCCCTGCATGAACAAGACAGTAGATCCACACCTGTGCTGAAGATTCAAGGCTTCAATGGATGTTTTCTATTTAATCCAAAGCCATCCATTTTGGACCTTCCGAAGCATGGACTGAGAGTATGACACAATAACTGTCCTGCTAATGGAGTTTCAGACAGTGACCCCAGGGTTGCAGTAGTTGCCTCTACCTCCATTCTCACGCTGGGGTTGTCATATAAGCTCTACTCTGTTCAGTGACAATCCTGCCCTTTACTCTAGCCCCATCCTGATTTCTCACCAGAGGGCACAGACTCATCTGTGTACACAATGGCATCATCATCTCCGGCATGATTATTTATCAGGATTAATTTCCTGCTCTGCTTTCCAGTTTCCCCAAATTCTGCACTCCCTGCCAAGGCTGATGATGACTTGCTGGTAGTTTGTCCAATTTTCACCTAACTTACTCCACTCTTCCCTCTTGAATATATTTTCAACTGTGGTCACCTGCCCAACCATTACATCCACCTTTTTATTAATGCGGGGAGTATCTTTTGTCTGTGGTTACCCGCAAATAGGCTTTTGCCTGGGCCATCACATATCTGGATCTGATGGACAGAACAATCCAAGCATGTAATGAAAGCATTGCGACACCTTGCAAGCTGAGAGTAAAAGTAAAGTTAGTCCCATAGCAGATATCGTCATAGGTAAGTGAAAAGTCAGAGACTTCACTTACACTAGGTCTCAGCTTTATAAGGTGGGGTGACTGGTCCCATCCTTGCTGCCTTTGCCTACCATAACTCAAGGGCAGAGGCATGTGCCCATTTATAGCATGACATATTAAGTTTCGAACCAGGTAACTCTGCCTCTAAAAGCAAGCGCTCTAAGCACTCTACCGCTCAGTGCTCATGCTAACAGTACATATTCCAGTATTTGCTTTTCATGGCTAAGGGATTATTGAACTGCTTTTTTTTGGAGTAATGCTCCACTAACTATGTCAACAATTCAAAAGTGTTGTAAAACAGTGGATCCCATCTCACTGCAACATCCCATCATCATGAGGCTGACCGACAGACAAAGGAAGGTGGAAAGCTACCTCAACCTGGTACAAGTATAACTTATGAACAGGCCAAGAGTTTTATCAGAAGCTGATTCAGGAACAAGTAGGAAGCAGAGCATCAAGGCCACCACAAAAATGATGCATATTACCAGCTCAATAGAAATGTACAAGCAGTAATCTTCACTCCACACAGGCCACAACAGACTGAGATACCATCTATTCAACAAGTTAAAAATAGGAACTACTGTTGAGTGTAATTGTTGAATAAAAAATAAATAAAAAAAAAAAAAAAAAAAAAACACACACACCCACACAAATAGTAATACGTCTTACAAGGAGAAGGACAAGAAAAACCTACGTTGCGGCCACAAGGCCTTCGTCAGGGACAGACAAACAAGAGACAGGAGGGAAAGAAAATGAGAATTAAGTAGAGAACATGAAACTATAAAAATAAGAGAAAAAAACTCCCTTAATATTAAGTCCAGTCACATGTGAAGCAAAGCAGGATGGCTGCCACTAAACCGGAAAGAGGAAGTTGACAGTACATAAAGATAAGAAATAATAAAAACAAGGACTGGAAAAGAGTGAGAAAAAAGTAATCAATAAATAATAAATAAAATAAATAAATAAAATATAAATAAATAATAATAATAAATAAATGTAAAACAAATAAATAAATAAATAAAAATAAAAACTAAATAAAGAAATAAATAAAATAAAAAATAATAAAGGAAAAAAATAATTAAAAAAAAAAAAAAAAAAATTTAAATAAAATAAAATAAATAAACAAATTAAAAAAATAAAGAAATTAAATTATTAAATTAAAAAAATGGTAATTTAAAAAAAAAAAAAAAAAAAAGGGTGATCGCATCAAAGTAGAAAGTCATAATACAACAGGGACTCGATAGAGAAAGGCGTCTCAGACAAAAGAATGTTGGGTATTCAAACCGTGTGGTTTGAGGCAACCCATAAGATGGATGAGGCGTTGTTCCTGGCGAAACCGACTGTTGGCGTCCGAGGAACAGTATCTGATGGCTGTCACCTGGATGTCAGTGGCACCGTGGTGGTCAGGGCCATTGAAGTGGATGGCCACAGGTGTGGAATTAAACTGAGAGATGTCATAGAGGTGTCTGCAGAATCGGTCGCCCAGTCGTGTGCCCGTTTGGCCGATGTACGTAATGGTGCAACGTTTGCATATAATAGCATAAATGACGTTGCGTGACTCACATGTGAAGCCATGGGTGATGGTGAACTTGGCGTTAGGGAACGAGACTGAACGTGTTTCGATTACATACTGACATGTCTTACATCGTGTACGGTTACATGGCTTGGTTCCAAAGTGGCCATCGTTGACGGTTTTCAGACGGCTGTGGACTAGGAGGTCCCTCAAATTTTTGTCCCGTCTATATGCCAGCAAGGGTGGCTCACTAAATGCTTCCCGCGCCACTGGGTCAGCTTGGAGGAGAGGTAGGTGGCGAAACAGGATCCTTTTGACAGCAGTGCTATGAGGGTGATAGGTCATTATTAACTTGACTCTATCAGAGGAGGTTTTTTGGCGGGGTTTGAGGGCCTCTACACGTGAGATAGGGAGAACACGTTCTAAGGCAGAGGTAAGAACATCTTCTGGATACTGTCTGTTACGGAAGAAGTCCAACATTTCTTGTGCTCGGCATAGAAAGTTGTCATCATCTTGGCATAACCGACGGAGGCGGAGAAGTTGTGAGAAAGGCAAAGAGTCCCGAGTGTAATTGTGGCATCAATAAATGACTGCCGAACAATCACCTTAAAGGTGCTCAACATATGAGGGACAGAGAAAGCACAGGGCTGTCCAAAAACACTAGCATTATTCCTGAAGAAACTTTATGGAGATATCAATAACCCTCAAGCTGACCACCACTTTCTTTAAACTGACATCTGAAAATGTTAGAAGAAGGACTGTTTTCTGCATCCTCTTAGCATACACTACTTCTCATATTTCCTGTACTATCACATGTCTGTGTTCCCTGATTGATCCTTTAGACCAGGAGTTTTCAACCTTTTTTAGCTCAAGACCCCCTTCTGTGCCTCATTTACCTCTGTGGCTCCTCTCATAGCTGGAAAAAAAGGTACTTTACCATCTTACTGTGGCCCCCCAAGAAATATGGCATGGCCCCCTAGGAGGCAATATGACCTACGTTGAGAACCACTGTTTGAGACCACCATGGATAAATTATCATCTTTGGGGTATCTAGTCACCTCATTCAACTTGAGTTTCTTTAGCAGTTCCTACAGCTTCATTAACAATATTATGTTATTAGACAAAATGCAATGAATTACCAATGAACCATGTAAATTTTAAACAATAATCTATGTCTGCCTGCCGCCTATTGTGTGCAGGCACAAGTAATTATATTAATTAGTATAAAAGGGAAGTATTTCCCTTGTGTCTGCATTACAGCAGACTCAAAACAAAACTTACGCATGGTGCATTAACTTGAAAGGGATGAAGTCTAGACTCAGGTATTGTATGTGAGACTCTAAAAGTAAAGAAAATAAATTTTATACAAACAGGAATTATGACATTCATTTGTTCACACCAATGCCTAACACATTTGCAAAAATATGATAGCATATATTCAAAATTTAAAAGAAAAAAAAAAGGCCTAACATATATAGGCACATTTTATTGAATCCAATAAAACATACATGTATTAAACATTACGATTAAAAAAAATGATTACAATACAGTAAAATATTCTGTCCTCATAGATTAATGTAAAGATGTCAAATCTTAGCACAACCAATTAATTAAATCTGTAAAGTTAGCGCATGTTTTCTTGTGAATATATAACAATTGTTTACATATTTGTGGCTGTTATTTCAATGACTATAGAAAATTTTGTAGAAAGCACTACAGCCAGAGGTAGTCTGATCATCACAAGTGTTTCCCCCCTCAGATAAGTGTTTCAGCCCTTTAATGTCTTGACATTCTAAATACGGGTGGTCTGACATAGATCACGATTCCAATATGTCATTCACAAAAACCTCAGAAGAGACCCTGATGCCATCACAAGAACAGATATGCTATGGACCTCTGAAGGAAAGCGAAAGAGAGGCTGACCAAAAACAACTTGGCAGAGAACTGTGGAGGCTGAGGTGCAAAGAATGAACCAGAGCTCGGGCACTGCATGAAGGATGGCCGCTGATCGAGCAAAGTGGAAGCAGTTTGTTGCTGCCCAACAAGATGCCACCAGGTGTGATGGCCACTGACTGATTTGACAGTCGGCGGCCAAGGATCAAAGAAGGAGAATTCACCAAAATACCAATATGAAGTCCTGATAAATCAAATACATGATTAATGAGTAAAGCTACATTTCTACATGTATGAGACAAAACTTGATGATTAAATTAAAGCAAGAATGCTAACACTGCTTACGTGCTATTGCGTCCATAATGTTCGAGTATGGCACATCAGACTCTCTTCCAGGAAGAAAGTAGATATTCATGTAAGCACTTGGAGATTTTTCTTCATACTGAGCTCCAAGCTTAAAAAAAAATTATTGGTACTAGTGACACTAAACATTTGATTCTAACAATTTTAGAAAAAAAAACTTCACCTCAATAATGAACAACATTACTGAATCTGCCAGATAAACAATATTACCAGAAGTAATAACAGAGACATTTTTGACCAAGTGAAGAATGAATGTCCACGTTTTGCTTGTAAGGAGCACAAAGCCATCACTGTTGTTTGCTCCCATGAAGAAAGCCAGCACCAAAGCACTTACACATGCTCTTGCTGTAGTGGTTTCTGTAGTAGTTTCTTTTACATCATGAGGTTGTTAGGCCTATGCAAAACTTTACTTTAGTTGCCTACTACGAGGATGTCTGTTGCGAGTAGTAGCTCTATTCTTGATGTCCTGCATGTTCCTCAGGAACACACAGAAAGAGAGACAATGGAGATGGAGAGAATAAACCCCTACCAAATAAATAACCAGTATAACCAAACATGTACTCTGTTGAAACACACACGCAAGAGGATTATAGGGAGACCAAAGAGAATATACAGAAGAAAGGTAAAAGAGGAAGCCAAAGCAAATGGAACCTCGAAAGCAGAACTGAAAAAAGAAGACTCAGAATAGAGACTGGCAGCATGAAACGATTGCAGTCCTATGTTTTAATATATCAGTTACTGGAGGAAATTTGTATAGCTGGTTGTTCTATCTGCCATATTAGTATTTTTAATTAGTCCATAAATCACCATTTTCCTTTCCTGTGGAGAATGGAGCTACCACTACAGCTGGCCCCCATGCAGGAGGCCTGCACAAAACATTCACATGCTCTTACAGCGGTGGTGTCTGTAGCAATTAGTTTGACATAATGTGGTTGTTAGCCTCATGCACAACCTCATATTAGTTGCCTGAGGGAGCAGTAATCCTATTCTTTTTGTCTCACAAAAGACCCCCCCCCCCCAAACTACTCATGGTGTTGTCCATAAACTCATGTCAGTAATGTCTTCATAACAGTGTAGGTATATTCAATATTTGTTAAGTTGTGCTCCAAGCCACTTGAATTATTAATACATGGTAGTTTTTGCAAAAGATGAAAGATTCTGACTGCATACAGAATCCTGATGAACATTATAAACACAGTGAATGACAGGCAGAAAACCAATACTATGTAATTCATCAGACAGTGATTTCACGTCAAACAAGTATCTAACAGACGTGCATTTTATGCCCCCTGGTTAATAAACTGATGTCTGAAGAGGAATGAAGGAGGATACAGAAGAGAAGGAAAACTAGCATTGTATGAGATATCATAATGAGGCTAGACAAAACAGTCATTGTAAAATTACATTAAACTCTGACAGAGAAATAAAAGTAAACAGCTTTTCATTTTGAATGTAAGTTTAAATAAATGTGACCAATAAAATTCTTTAGGTAAAGGCTGCAAATGCAGTATGATTTATCCGTAACACTCATATCTGCACAAGGTTACTGAACTTCATAATCCAGTGAATTATTCTCGGGTACCCTGTATATGATAAAATGCTAAATAAAAAAGTTAAATTACAAAGCAAAAATTCTTCACATTTTCTGGCCAAACACCATCACCAACCATGAGCTACTAAGTCAGAGCCACCCAAAAGACATGTGCACCATCATTGCAGGAAGGTGCTGGAATTGGGTTTGGCACATCCTCAGAAGAGATTCTGACACCATCGCCAGAACTGCCATGCTTTGGACTCTAGAAAAAAGTGAAAGCGAGGCTGGCCAAAAGCTACCTGACGGAGAACTCTGGAGACAGATACAAAACTTGAACCAGAGGTGGGGCACCAAACGAAGGATGGCTGCCGACCGAGAAAAGTGGAGACAGTTTATTGCTGCCCTACAAGATGCCACCAGGAGTGATAGCATCCAAGGACCAAAGAAGAAGATGAAGGTAAGAAATACTTATTTACTTAGTCATTTCTCTTCTACCTTGGGGTGTAGAGGTTTGCAAGAGAAAGTGCTATACTATCCTATCGGCTGTCTTCCTCCTGGCCTGGTGCCATTCTAGTCCTCAATCCTTCAGAGATTGTCTAATGTTGTCCACCCAGCAGACTTTGAATCGCCATGGAGGTCTGGATCCCTGGCTCTTAGTTTCCCATACTTGTCGTGGCAGCTGATCTTCTTCCATTCTGCAGACATGGCCAAACCATCTTAGTTGGGATTGTTCTTCTTGGGTCTGCAGGGGCTGCCATGGTCTGGTTGCGGACCATGTCTCTTCTTACTTAACCAACTTCCTCAAATACCTCATTTATGAGGTTTGAAGCTGGCTTTTGTGGGTTGTAGTCACTGCCCATGACTCGCATCCATAGGTCAAGACTGCAACATTGGTGGAGCTGTATACAGCCATCGTCATCTTCTTGCCAACTTCTCTTTTACTGAGAAATCCTCAATTTATGGCCTGAAAAGGTCTTCTAGCTGCTTTTCTTCAGGTAGCCAACTCTTCTTTGATGCCTCCCTTCCAGTCTATGACAGCTCCAAGGTATTTAAAGTAGTTCACCTGCTCCAGGACCTGTTCTCCCAGCATAATCTGATGCTTTATTCCCTCTCATGATATCACCATGGTTTCTGTTTTGGAGAGGTAAGAAATAATAAATCAAATATCGGCACTCTGAAATCACCATTGATTAAAATGAAACAGAACATGGAAATGGCTAAGGCACGTAGTGAGAATACTATAGAAAAACATGCTCAAATGACCTGGAGGAACACCAGTGGAAAAAGAAGGAACATATAGTGGAGAAATACAAGGTGTGAGCAAACAGAAGTGGGAAAAACTGGAAATGAGTTGGCCTGGCTCACATACAGCAAGTTCAGATTTATCTGTTCCTTACGCTCCAGAACATTACAGATACTATTTAACATCTTTTCACCTTCAGATAAGAGATGGCAAGAACAGTACTATGCTTTACATCTTGGCAGATTACATCCATGGAGACAATCTCAGTTTCTCCTAATAGAAGAAACAAAATAAGCCAAGTGGTTTACTTTTATTAGTTCCACTAAACAAGTTTAAGAAATTACCTACTTTACTCCGATTATTAAAATATGTGTGGTAACCAAGCACAAATAAATTAAAAACTTTCTCGATGAAGGAATCCAAACTTAGCATAAATTATAAGCAAATATTACTTTGCTTCGAGATTCACACTTTATATATTTATTTATTTTCTATGCAAATGTGGTGTAACGGCAAAATGGTTAAGGATCCCCTATACATATGATGATTTGTACATTGTATTCGATGAGGACCATCGACATCTCTCATAATACAGTTTCCTATACATATAGATATATAAAATTTCCCCAAATGAACTCACATCACTTATATGCGAGATTGACTGGGTGAACTATTGCACCATACACTATCTAAGTAAGGTCAAAGCAACTGTACTGCAAAATAATTTTTTATGATATACCCATAAAACACAAATAACATGCATCCAGTTCATTAAAAAAACTGTAAGAATAATCGTTGGACATATTTATACAGATGTACAGGCTCATTTTAAACACGGTCATGATCTATTGTCCAAATAGCCTTGGGGGTCTAACTGCACACATTTTGTTTAAATTAATGAAGAAAAATATCCTGTTCAACATCTGATTGTTAACAATTAGGACATATAGTGCCTATAATTTTAAACAGTATGTTCAATTGCCACTATTTCTTTATGGCACTATCTCTCCTTGCTAATGTCCATGTATATAAATGAAAATTTCATGTGTGTATGTGCGCGCCGCCCCCCGCTCCCCCCCCCCCCGCCCCCCCCCCCCCCCCCCCCCCCCCCCCCCCCCCCCCCCCCCCCCCCCCCCCCCCCCCCCCCCCCCCCCCCACCCCCCCCCCCCCCCCCCCCCCCCCCCCCCCGCCCAAAAAAAAAAGGTTTGTTCTTCATACTTATTTTCTTTTCTTAAATTTATGGAGAAACATATCGTGTTTTTAAAACAAATACAATTTTGCCTCGTTTTGGCAAGGCGCATCCCGTTCAACTTAGTCAGTTATATTAGGGTGCATGTCCAAATATAAAAGACCTTTAGTTCTGATTCATTATAGTACATATCCTGTTGAATCTCTGATGGATTATAATTAGGATATATAGTACCCCTAATTTCAGATAATATGTTTAATTGCCAGTACCGGACTGTGGCAACACTGCACTTGTCCAATTATTGTAAATACAGTAAATTTACATTTCCAAACTGTGTTTATGTGTGCGTGTGTTTTTTCTTTTGTCTTAACATGGTAGTCTTTTCATTCCTGTCAAGGTGTTTAACAACGCACAGTATACAAAATAACTAAAATCATCAGTGGAAAACGAGGTGCAAACAATATTACATTAGTAAGAGATAAGCAAGGAAATCTCATCACGACAGCAGAGAGACAGGAAACAAGATGGGCAGAGCATTTCAGAGAAACTCTGAACAAGGAACCACCAGAGACACAATTGAATGTTCCTGAGGCTGAAAACGATCTAGATGTTAATACAGACATTCCACGAAAAGAAGCAATCAAAGGGTTAAAGAATGCTCCTGGCCATGATAACTTAAATGCAGAGCTATTTAAGACAGACCCTGAGCTAGCAGCAGAACTATTAGAACCACTATTTGCACAAGTCTGGAAAACAGGGACAACACCAACGAAGTGGCGAAAAGGAATAATTGTCAGATTGCACAAGAAGGGAGATCTTGCAGACTGCAATAACTGGAGACGAATCACTCTTCTTTCAGTTCCCAGCAAAATACTAGGCAGGATAATTATACAGAGAATTTCAAAAGCAGTAGACCACAAACTGAGGAAAGAACAAGCAGGATTTAGAAAGAACAGAAGATGCATAGATCATATATTTACACTCAGGAACATTATAGAGCAGTGCTCAGAATGGCAAAGACAGCTGTACATTAATTTCGTTGATTTTGAAAAGGTTTTTGACAGTATACATAGTGACAGTTTATGGAAAATACTGAGGGCTTATGGAATTCCAAGCTGCATAGTGTCAATCATAAAAAGCCTCTATGCCAACTTTACGTGTAGCGTTGGGCAGAGCAACCTAACCTTTGAGGTGAAGACAGGAGTATGACAGGGATGCCCCTTATCAACCACTCTATTTTTAACAGTCATAGACTGGGTGATGCGCCAGACAACAGAAGGCAGTCCAAGAGGAATAAGATGGACTACATTTTCTACATTAGAAGATCTGGAATATGCAGATGACATTGCACTACTAGCACATTCACATCAACACATCCAGGAAAAAACGGATAGACTTAATAAGTATAGCCAGCAGGTGGACTTGAACATCAATCTAAAGAAGTCAGAGGTCATGACGCTCAATGTGAGCAACCCTGAGCCCATATCAGTAAGGAATCAGCAACTGGAACAGACAGACACCTTCACATACCTAGGATGCATAGTAACACCAGACAGTGGAGCAAGCAAAGAAGACATCAACAACAGAATGAACATAGCAAGAACAGCCTTTTTAAGTCTAAACAACATCTGGAAGTCCTCTCAGTACAGCACAAGGACAAAATTAGGATTATATCAGAGCTGTGTGCTTTCTGTGCTTCTCTGTGGTACGGAATGCTGGAGAGTAACAGAGAAGGAAATGTCGAAATTGTCCTCTTTTCACACAACATGCCTAAGAAAAATTCACGGAATCTTTTGGCCGAATACCATCACCAACCAAGATCTGCTTACTCGGAGCAAGCAAGAGGACATGCACACCATCATAGCTGGCAGACGCTGGAGCTGGGTTGGCCATGTCCTCAGAAGAGACCCCGATGCCATCACAAGAACAGCTATGCTATGGACACCTGAAGGAAAAAGAAAGAGAGGCCGACCAAAAACAACTTGGCTGAGGACTGTGGAGGCTGAGATGCAAAGAATGAACCAGAGTTGGGACACTGTACGAAGGATGGCCACCGACCGAGCAAAGTGGAATCAATTTGTTGTTGCCCTACAAGACGCCACCAGGCGTGATGGCCACTGATTGCATTGACGGTCAGCGGCTAAGGATCAAAGAAGAAGGTGTTTAAAATAAAAATAAAATAAGAACAAACAAGCAAACCCAACCCAAAATTGAGGGCGAATGGGGTAGGTGTGTGAAAGCTTGAGGTGTTTGAGTAGATATTTAATTTACTTTGTCATCAGTAAAACCGGATGAAAAAGGAGGAGGGCGGCCTGCATGGAGGCCGTAAGGAGGCAGCCCCTCCACCATGCAAAGGCACAACAGGCCAATCACCTGTTTGTCTTAAACTATGATTACGAGCAATACAAGAGAGAAAACCGGACTGATTCTAAAGGCGACGAACTGGAACGGACTACGACTTATGGAACTTGGAACACAAGAAGTATAAATGGGAAGGAAGAGGAGCTGGTGGAAGAGATGAGGAAAGCAAAACTAGAAATCCTGGCTATAACGGAAACGAAGAAAAAAGGACAAGGAGTCATGGATCTCGATGGCAACACGTTGCTCTACAGTGGTGTACCCATATCAGAAAGAGCTTAAGGGGGCGTGGGTTGCATTGTGGCCCAAAATCAAAAAGATAGTATCAAGGGATGGAACTTTGTCTCGGAGCGCATTATGGTTGTAAAACTAAAAGAAGGAGAAACCATAGTCAACCTGGTCATAGTGTATGGGCCAAATGAGGATGAGAGAGCAGAGGTCAAGGAGGAATTCTTCGAGCTGCTTCAAAGGACAGTGGATGACTGCCTAGATGAAGTTATCATGCTCGGAGATTTTAATGCCAGAGTTGGAAATGACCATGCTAGATGGGGTGGAGTTATCGGAAGATATGGAGAAGATACTCTCAATGACAATGGAAAGTGACTCCTTAGATTCTGCAGTGAGCAGAATCTGATCATTACAAACACAAAGTTCCCCCATAAGCGCATACATGCATACACTAGATGTGAACCAACCAAGAATGAGAAGTCAGTGATCGACTATGCCATTGTTCGGAGAAGCTCATTCAGATATGTCCGAGATGCAAGAGTCTGTAGGGGGCCAGAGATTGGAAGTGATCACTACCTGCTAACAATCAAACGAACAACTGAAAGAGTTGCTCAGCCTAGGAACTGCCCAACATCACGCAAGAAACCAAGTAAACGAGCAGGAGAAATGAGCATTAGGACCTACAAGCTGAGAGAGCCAGAAATTAAGAGATGATTGTACCTCCTTTACACCTCAACATTATGTTGAGTGTTTGTTTGTTTGTTTTTTATAAATGTCTTCTGTCACGCACGAATATGCACAATTTGGTGTAGGTGAATTCGTGCGCGCTTGTGTCCAAGCAAGGCAGATGACGTCAGAGGTTAAAAATGAAAGCCAGCATCTCAAGCCAGACATTGAGTCTGTTGCCTATATTCCTATATATACCCAGTGTGTTGGGTTAGGTATTCTTCTGGTACAATGACTTCTTGGTAGAAGCCATTGTCGGCTTACACTACACGTAAGTCCGAACCAGTTTTGGTAAGAAGTGAATTGTTTACTTGAACTTTCGTGTCACCATCCTTCGTTGGCATCTAGCTAGCACCTTTCTGCAAAGGGGTGTTATAATGGATCAACGGGGACTTTCACTGAAAGCATTTTAATATTATAAAGGATTCAAGGCTTCATCCTTCACGGTTTATTGGATTGTAATAATATGTGGATTGCCGTCGCACGAGTCACGGCGACGAAGAGAGGTTAGCCAAGCACTAGGACATAACCTTCGTTGTTTATATTATATGCAAGTATGTATGGATCTGCCATGTCAGGGGTACCAAGCTACTAAAGTACCCGACCAGAATTGTAGGACAGAATCAATATATTTATTCCAAGATCTTTATGGTTGAATAGTCCTAACGGTCATGACATTGACGCAAGGTCAAACCCTGATCTTATGTGAGGAAGTTATTATGATGCCTGTACCATGCCTATATATATGCTACATGTACGTTTACTGTGGATATGCTACATACTGTGGAATCCATGTTGAAGTACTGTAACCTGTTGTTGTCAACGTATTTCGTCCTAAATAAATTATGATGTCAGTAAACCTAACGAGTTCGTCCCTATACACATTGGCACTCGTTGACGTGCCTGCTTGTTATTGAAGTCCTTCCTTCACGTTCCAAGAAAGAAACATTCGCGTTATTATTGTCAAGTCCAAATAGCATCGCCCGTGTTGGACCGTTGTCACTACGACACCATCAACATCCTTTAGTCAGCGGTTCACACCCCAGTAAAAACGAGGCTACAACTATGGCGGCGCAGTGTGGTCTGAAAATATCCATTTTTTCAGTAACGGAATCGAACTCAATCCAACTCGGTTGAAAAGAAAAATGCAGTCTTTCAAGGCGACAACATCCTGGACTGGTTATAAAATCTAACGGCTACTCAAGGTCAAGATGGACTCAACTGCTTCAATCATTTGCGGACTCTACCAGGTGCTACGTAAGCTTCCTCGGTGATACAGCGCCGGAGTGCAAGACTCTGCAATCCTGGAAATTGCATTTTATCACAAAATGATGAGTATTACTCTGTTCGTTGTCACCGTCTTATGTTAGCTGAGCCGCTTTTTAATATGTCCATTGTAGTATTTCTTGTGATGCATGTTTTATGTTCCATGTTTGTTGTGGGCGGTAGGGAGGTCGATCTGACAAACGAGGTTCATCTCGAAGCTGATTCGGGCTCTTTGTCAGATGTTCTATAGGATTTATTTGTAAGTTTCAATTGAGCGATAATTCCGGTTCAAGGCTACTTGTCTCTTATAATAGTATTTGTTTAGCTGTTCCGTCAAGTTTTAATCGTTGTTTTCATAGTTATTTTTATTCGTACCTTGGTTTTATGATGTATCTTGTATGTGATTATTGTCCTTCTAACCTGACTTTCGTTGAGTTTTTTACAAAACATATGTTTTTACACTGTCTTGTCAATTGTCTTGTGTAAGTTTTATCGCAGTTATCATCGTAAATTTTTACGACATTCTATTTTAGTTTCACATTTTAATTTTGTTGACCTCTGCGATCGTCTTCTTCGTCTTTGATTATCTCGTCTTGTCATTGTTGTTGCTATTGTCTATGGCTCTTGTCTGTTCTTAATATTTCATTGTATAAATTATTTTCATTGATTAATAATATTTGTTATACTTAGATGATAATTAGGTACCGTTCTTAGACAAGAACGTATTGCACACACTTAAAGTAAATTAATTGATAATTATTTGAGTAAATCAAAATGTCGTCGCTTGAATATTTTATGAAACAGGCAAAATCCGTTGGGATGGCTCCTGACGAGGCGAAAGCATTCGCACTATCAGAATACAAAAAGGCTCAAGAGATAGAAGCTGAACAGAGGAAATTAGAACTTCTGAAACAAGAAAATTTGAGATTTGAAGCAGAGGAAAATGAAAAGAAGAGGATATTTGAGTCTCAGGAAAATGAGAAACGATTTCAGCGTGAGGCGCAACATAAGAGATTGGAGGCTGAAGAAAAATATAAACTTGAAATGGAAAAGACTAGAATGGAATTGGAAAGTAAACAAAAAGAAACAGAAGAAAGGAGATTGTTAGCTGAAGAAAATACAAGAAAATATCAACTTCAAATTCAGCATGAAAAAGAAATGAAGGAATTAGAATTTAATCACTTTCGATTATCTCAGGAGGCTAGTGCTCAAAAGTCTCAGGAGGGCCAAAATTCGTCTAAACAAGGGAATATTAAAAATTTTCATTTAATATTGCCAAAATTTAATCCTCCATCGGACGATGTGATTCATTATCTACATAGGTTCGAGGCAACATGCGAGGCCTATCACGTGGAAAAATCTCAATACTGTGTAAAATTATCAGAACTACTTACAGGTGAAGCTATGTCAGTATATCATATTGCAACTACTGCTGATAAAAATAACTATGAGGCTCTCAGAACTGCTTTACTTGTTAAATATCAAATGACAGAGAATGAATATCGTTTAAAATTCAAATCTATGCTCCCACAAACGGGAAACATTTTAACGATTTTATTGATCAAATAGCACTTACATTGGATAGATGGATCGAATTATCCAAGACGGATAAAACTTTTGACGCATTGAGAGATTTATTATTACGCGATAAAGTTTTGTCCTCGGTTAACCCAGCTTTTCTTGCTTTTTTGCACGAACATAAACATTCAAACATAAATGAAATGCAGCAAACCTGTGTACAATACTGTACCGCACACCCAAACTTGAATTTTGGGAATACTCAGGTTAAAGATGAATTTCCCGTTGCTTTTGCAATACAACAGGATTATCGCAGACGCCATCGCTCTTTAAGTAATGACAGAAACTACAAAAAGGGAAATAACGAGAATTTCAATTCTTGTAATTTTTATAAGGGGAAGCAATTTCAGCATTCTTCTCCATATAACAATTCTTGGGGTCAATTTCACAAATCAAGAGATTGGGATAACAATAATTGTGGAAATTATCAAGTAGGTACTTATAAACAAAATTGGCGATCAAAATCTCAGAATCCTAACTATAGACAAGATTCTCGTAATATATTTTATGGTCAAAGCCATAACGGTGATATCACTGATTATCATTCAAATCAATACGGTAACACAAGCAGAAATGATAATAATGGCAATTTTAGAAATGATAGTCACAATCGATCGCGACGTAGAGATAGATCTTCTAGCAGAGGGCCACGCCATCAAACTAATGTAGCTATTGTTGACACACAAGTTAACAAAGAGAATAATACAAATAATGACACGCATGTTGCCATGTCTTGTTCTCTTAATTTTGAGCAGATTAAGGCTTGTGACGAGTGCACGACCCTCTTCCAGCCCAATGCGATCACGACGCTGCGCTGCGGACATACGTTACCTAGTATTCCGGAGGGATGCACGGCCATGTCGGCTGCTACACATCACGGAAAAGGGTGTCTTCAATTAGATAGAGGATTTGTTAACGATATCCCTTGTTCCATTCTTTTAGATTCAGGCTGCAGCACGATTGGCATCAGGAACTCTTTGGTAAACCCTGCCTTGCAACTGGGGAGACCATCCAATGTGTGACTTTTGGCGGAACTGTGGAAACTTTTCCCACAGCTATTATTGATTTGAAAACACCATTTTTTTCAGGAAAGATCCACGCCTGTCTCCTTCAAAATCCAATTTCTGATGTCATCCTGGGTCGCATACATGATATAAAGGAATGTACCCCACAGCAAATTGCTGAATGGGAAAAGCAGCATATACAGGATGCCTATGCATTTAAGTCTATACCTAGAGTTGTGTCACATGCACATGCTATTAACCTGTTGGGTAATGCTAATGTATCGGAATCTAGTAGTGGTGAAAATGATTCCATGGTTCATTACGCCACTGTGGCTAATGCATTACAACCTTTACGATATGCATCCATTCTTAAGAAGGATATTAAGGTTTTAACGCAACCTGTGAAGACTAGTAAGTCATTCCGGGGGACATATACCTTCCCTCGACTTGATCAGCAGGCAACTGATCGTAAGAAAAAGGTTACGTTTGAGGAAAAAAGTAAAGGATGTTCCTAATAAAAATAAGAGTTGTAACTCTTTTGGGAAAACTAAAACCAATAAGGTTGTCGACAAAGTTGTCAATTTGTCCAGCAAGCAGGGGTATACGACATGCCGTACACCACCTTTGCCTAGTGTAAGTTATCAGACTCAAGTACAAAAGTATGGTTCATTTAAGAACAATAATTCTATACATGTAAATAGTAAAGACTATAACTTACCTAAGAGGGCTAAGATTACCCATCAACCTTATTCACATTCTTGTGACAACGCTACCACTTATATTGGTAGAGGTGCATCTTCTCGCACCATCCTTGTGCAAAATCTGCCACAACGAACCACTTGGCAGGCACTGGGAGATTTTCTCAATCACACGGCGGACGTTAAGTTCGTACGTCTATTACCACATACCAAGAACAGGTATGGTGACGCCGTGGTTACATTTAGAACCAATAAAGATGCTCGCATGGCTATCGAGCGGGACAATGGTGTGTATTTTCACCACCATTCTCTCCGATTACAATTGGTTCCTGATTCTGCGTCACGCAGATACTAACCTACTGATATTGAATTTTGATGTCATATTCTTTGATGACTCAGCCTATGCAGTCATCATCTCTTTTCTTTACTAATCATCATCTCTTTTCTTTTCTAGAGATCATTTCTTTATCGACTCCACGAGGGTTATTCCAATATAATTTCATGCCATTCGGTTTAGTAAATGCACCGGCTACATTTGTACGCATGATGCGTCGCGTACTTTCTCATCGTCCCGATGTCATTACATATATTGACGACATTTGTCTCTTTAATGACACATGGGATGAACACATTACTGGATTGAAAACATTACTGTCCACTTTACGGTCATGTAATTTAACGGCTAAGCCTTCTAAAGCTTTCGTGGGTTTTCACGAAATTTCATTTTTAGGTCACCGCGTTGGTGACGGTCGGTTATATACTGAGGACAGTAATGTCTCTAAGATCCTCAACATTTCTACTCCCAAAACTAAGAAACAAGTGAGATCATTATTGGGTCTTGTTCAGTTCTACGCTAAGTTCATACCTCATCTGTCCACTATTACTGCACCTTTCTCTTCGTTATTAAAAAAGGGCGCGGCTAACGTGATTCGGTGGTCGGATGAACACCAAATCGCGTTGGACACCATTAAGGCATTCTTTTCTAAACCTCCTATGTTACAATTGCCTAATGCGAACCTCCCTTTCATCTTGCGCAGTGACGCCTCTGCCTACGGTATTGGAAGCGTGTTACTACAGGAGTATGCGGGCACCTTGCACCCAGTACTGTTCGTCTCAAGGAAACTTACGTCGGCTGAACAAAAGTACTCCGTTCTCGATAAGGAACTTTTGTCTCTCGTGTGGTCTATAACTAAACTCCAGCGTTATCTTCTGGGATCACATTTCTTTGTAGAGACTGATCAGAAAGCACTTACTGCGTTAAACACCAAAGACGTCAGATCTGCAAAGTCCACCAGATATGCAATTTCATTGCAACCCTACTGTTTCACAATCCGGGCTATACCTGGATCACAGAATGTTTTCGCTGACATTTTATCCCGCTGCCCGAGTGAATCATGCGACTTGGTACGCCCTACAAATGTGGATGCCTCTACACATACTACATCACATTTGTAAACATGACGTTCTTTGAACTTTACTTTGTGAATCAGTGACAATTTTTTTTTTGTACATACTTAGTCAAGTGAATAAAGTTGTAACATTCCGTTGAATTACTTGAAGCGGAAAAAAGAAAAAAAAAAGAAAAAACAGTGAATTATATATATATAACAGTGAGGATCACATAACTTTTAGTATTTATGACATTATCTGCGTAAAGATACATTGTGAATTTAGATAAACATTAGTGTATCGTGAATGATTTAACAATATTTTGTGGAATCTATGGTATTTCAACATACTCAAACTTTTAAAGGATCTTCGTGTTTATGAACTGGTTTTGAAGTTAACTTAGAATCTTCAAGAACTAATTGAACTTTTAGCAGTGTAATAAACTGAAACATTATTCAGTACATTTTGATTAATGAACATATTTAATTAGTTTAATTAGTTTAATATAATTAACTATAAATATTTTAATCCTAATGATTACATCGGGTAACTATCACTCATTTTAGATAGTGATACGTCATTGGTAGTTATTTAATGATACTACTCATCCTTAGACACGGTTAAGTGTGTTGATAACTTCAAGTGTTGTATTCATATTCTTTGATTTTTGCCACTTTTCATTTTTTAATTTTTATGCATTTTCATCTTTTCCTTTAAATTCATGTATTACCATGTCTCTTTATTTCTTATTGCATTTGGGTTCAATTAATCATCCTTTATGCTTTGATTTTCTTTCATCTCTTCCACATTGTTCCAAAGTTGGTCAATTGTGATGATATGCTTTTATGCATATTTGTTGTTGAGTTGAGTTGAATTTGATTTTGTTCGTTCACTCTCCTCTTATTGATTAATATGCCTCTCTTGCATTATTAGTATTATTAGTATATAATACATATTTGTAAGCTTGTTTCACCTCTCCGCGGTAATTAAAAGAAAAAAAAATTTAATAGAATTAAATTTTTTGCGGACGGTGTGAAGGAAGCTGATGCCTCCTATATTGTATTCTAAACACTCACTAGTAGTCATCAGGTTCTACTTCGGTTGAGTGAGTACACGCCAACTTATGTTGATGTTTGTTTTTTATAAATGTCTTCTGTCACGCACGAATATGCACAATTTGGTGTAGGTGAATTCGTGCGCGCTTGTGTCCAAGCAAGGCAGATGACGTCAGAGGTTAAAAATGAAAGCCAGCATCTCAAGCCAGACATTGAGTCTGTTGCCTATATTCCTATATATACCCAGTGTGTTGGGTTAGGTATTCTTCTGGTACAATGACTTCTTGGTAGAAGCCATTGTCGGCTTACACTACACGTAAGTTCGAACCAGTTTTGGTAAGAAGTGAATTGTTGACTTGAACTTTCGTGTCACCATCCTTCGTTGGCATCTAGCTAGCACCTTTCTGCAAAGAAGTGTTATAATGGATCAACGGGGACTTTCACTGAAAGCATTTTAATATTATAAAGGATTCAAGGCTTCACCCTTCACGGTTTATTGGATTGTAATAATATGTGGATTGCCGTCGCACGAGTCACGGCGACGAAGAGAGGTTAGCCAAGCACTAGGACATAACCTTCGTTGTTTATATTACATGCAAGTATGTATGGATCTGCCATGTCAGGGGTACCAAGCTACTAAAGTACCCGACCAGAATTGTAGGACAGAATCAATATATTTATTCCAAGATCTTTATGGTTGAATAGTCCTAACGGTCATGACATTGACGCAAGGTCAAACCCTGATCTTATGTGAGGAAGTTATTATGATGCCTGTACCATGCCTATATATATGCTACATGTACGTTTATTGTGGAATCCATGTTGAAGTACTGTAACCTGTTGTTGTCAACGTATTTCGTCCTAAATAAATTATGATGTCAGTAAACCTAACGAGTTCGTCCCTATACACATTGGCACTCGTTGACGTGTCTGCTTGTTATTGAAGTCCTTCCTTCACGATCCAAGAAAGAAACATTCGCGTTATTATTGTCAAGTCCAAATAGCATCGCCCGTGTTGGACCGTTGTCACTACGACACCATCAACATCCTTTAGTCAGCGGTTCACACCCCAGTAAAAGCGAGGCTACATTGCTACAGCAGTGAGCAACACAGAAGAACGACCTGATGACTTGGAAACCCTCTGGAATAAATTCAAGGATATCATAAAGACAGCTGCTGCAGAAGCATGCGGTGAAGTCCGACTTGGGAACCAGAGAAAGAGGACACCTTGGTGGACAGAGGAAGTCAAAGAGAAAATAAGAGAGAAGAAAATGGCATGGAAACAATACTTAGGAGCTAAAAACACAACAGGACAAATGGAAAAATATAGAGAATATGTGACACTCAGAACAGAAGCAAAGAACAAAGTGCTAGCAGCAAAACAGAAGTCCTGGGAAGAATTTGGAGAAAAGCTAGAAAAAGATGCACAAGAAAACCAGAAATTGTTCTATAAGACCCTAAAGAACATGAGGAAAGGAAAAACAATGCCCTCTCAAATTTATAAAGGACAAGCAAGGCAAATTGCTTACTGCCCCGAAGGAAGTAATGGAAAGATGGAAAGAATATTTCTCAGAACTCCTGGATGGTAAGCATGGTGAAGCATCAGAAATGATAACCACTAGCACAGAAGAGAAAACCAATGATAGTGAAGATGACATAAAGATGGAAGAACTGAGGGCAGCACTAGGGAAAATCAAGATGGGCAAAGCAGCAGGGCATGATGGTATAACACCAGAAATGGTTAAGTACATGGGAGCATCAGGCAACCTATTACTCTTAAAGGTCCTACAGGCAGCATGGTGCAACAAGACCATACCAAAGGATTGGGAGATTGCCATCATAACACCAATTTTCAAAAAGGGTGACAATCGACAATGTGGAAACCATAGAGGCATATCCCTTCTCAGTGTCCCTGGTAAAATCTACTCTAGAATCCTAGAGCAGAGACTCCGATGCCTAGCTGAGCCACAATTGGATGAGGTCCAGTGCGGATTCCGAGCAAACCGAAGTACTCAAGACCTAATCTTCACACTCAGACAGCTGAGTGAAAAGGCCCTTGAGTATAAGAGTGAGATCCATCTTTGTTTCATAGATCTGGAAAAGGCATTTGACAGGGTCCCCTGGAACAAACTTTGGGACTGTTTGGCAAGGAAGAATATTCCAGCACCTCTGATTCATGCTATACAGAGCTTCTACAAGTCTTGCAGAAATTATGTGAGGACAGCAAACCATAAGTCAGAAGAGTTCAGGACCACCACTGGTGTAAGACAAGGTGATATCCTATCACCTTACCTCTTCATACTCCTTATGGACGATGTCATCAAGGCATGTAAGGAGAGAACAAGAAAGTATTCAGTGGGGTACTGGAAGATGAGACAGGTCTATATTTCGGAGCTGGCATTTGCTGATGATGTTGCCCTGATTGCTAAATCAGAGGCACATCTCCAATCCAACCTGCAAGTCTGGAAGGAAGAGCTGGAGAAGAGAGGGATGGTCATAAGCAGCTCTAAAACAAAATCCATGGTGATATCACGAGAAGAAAGAAAACATCAGATGAAGTTGGGAGAACAGGTCCTGGAGCAGGTCGACCACTTTAAATATCTCGGAGCTATTATAGACCGAAAGGGAGGCATCAAAGAAGAGTTGGCCACTCGAAAAGCAGCGGCTGGGAGACTTTTTCAGGCCATAAATCGTGGATTCCTCAGCAAGAAAGAGGTTGGTAAGAAAACGAAGATGGCTGTATACCGCTCCACCTATGTCCCAGTCTTGACATATGGATGCGAGTCGTGGGCAATGACTACAACCCACAAAAGCCAGATCTAAACCTCAGAAATGAGGTATCTGAGGAAAGTGGTTGAAGTAACAAGAAGAGACATGGTCCGCAACCAGACGATCCGTCAAGGCCTGAAATCCCATCCGCTGCAGACCCAAATAGAACAGTCCCAACTAAGATGGTTTGGCCATGTCTGCAGAATGGGAGAAGATCGGCTACCACGACAAGCATGGGAAACAAAGAGCCAGGGATCCAGACCTCCAGGACGACCCAGAGTCCGCTGGGAGGACAACATTAGACAATCTTTGAAGGACCGAGGACTAGAATGGAACCAGGCCAGGAAGAAGACAGCTGATAGAATGGTCTGGCGCTCTCTCTTCCAAACCTCTACACCTCACGGTAGAAGGGGAACGACTAAGTAAGTAAGTAAGTCATTAGTAATATGTATTACTAGCAGATCACTAGATCTTCACTTTCCCATCATATCCACTCTAATTATATATTTATATTTGTTCACGTTTTTTTTTTTTTTCATTCGCCCGCTAATACTCGAGGCGAAATCTCAGGTTATTATTTTATGTCTAACCTGACATTGATTTTACGTGAGTATCCCTTTATTTCTTGTACAGAGACAGGTGTCCCTCGCCATTCAGGCAAATACTCGCTGATTTCGGAGGTACCCATTGCAGCTGGGTCGGCTCAGGAGCCGCCAGTCCCTGGTCGACGACACTCCTTCAAATGTTCTCGCCAGGACTCGAGTTAATCCAGTCCAAATCCCGGTCGACGAAAAATCCTCAAATGCCGTCGCCCGGGTTTGATCCTGTATCACCCGGTCGCCAGAGCAGTGTTGTAACCACTACGCTAGCGCGGCTCCATTTGTTCATGTTAAATATTGTTGTCCAAAAATGAAGTCAAAAGGGGTAAAAATTTTGCGATCAAGCATGATGGCAGGGGTGGGGAGGGAGCTTGAACAAATGTGAAGTTACACACACAAAAATACAAGTGAGGATCGCTTTTTTCATAAATGATGTAGGATCGAAATGGATTTTGTAAGTTCCATCCTCATAGTCTACTTTTCTCTGCAACAGATAACAACTCCCTCATGGACGACTTACATCAATATTATAATCTCAGCTGAAAGATCGGAAAATTGTTATAACCTTTAATTGGTTCAAAATGTATTTTAATTATATAATTCTTTCTTTAAAAAAAAAAATATAATGTAATACACATCTTTCTAATAAACAATGTTGGAAGCGAATGGATTTCTAGTTCATTTAGTGGAAGAGCATCTCACTTTGCTGTGGGATAACAATAATGAAGAGAAATAATTCATTTCTAACGACTTGTTTTTTAACGCTTGAATTTTTGTGGATTTTCTCTTAAGTTTAACATTATTTTATGAAACTTTAGCATAAGTAAGAGTTGAAAATACTGATATATTTAATTTATATTTTACTGTGTGAAATTAAATTAAGCCAAAATTAGTGCTATTTTTCATAAATTTCGCAACATTTAACCAGCAAAGCAGTCTGTGTAAAAGCCTGATTAATTAAACACTATTTTACTTAAAAGACTGTTATTTTGTTAACTAATTTACATTCTTTCTTTTCAGTATTACAACAAATTTGGGGGGTGGAAGGGGGTTAAAAGATGTGTGATGTCACGTAAAAGGAGGTTTGGGTTTAGGCCTATGTGAGGAAATATGATGAGTGAGCAGGGTTTAAAATTGGCAAAAATTGCCTGACATTTGTGGAGGACACTTTTGACTATATTGTGCAGTTCCCTGGATTTATCTATTCTCGACACTCGGTTTATAGTTATGGGTGAATTGCATACCTATAGGCCTAAATAATCTCATACTGGGATTCACTGTTGTTCATACCTCTTACATTTTAGTAGGATTGCGTTGCAGAAAGTCTGTGTGTAAAGTTCTTCTATTTTAAAATTGCCCATCCCGTTATCTGAGAAGTTTCTTATTGCTAGGAACTTTTAATTCCTTTGATACTCAACATGTTCTTGTTGGCACACGTGTAGAGATCCGTAGCCTTTGAACATGGCTTCATTTTAAAATGCTGGTTTATACAAAGTGCACACTAAAAAATCAAGAATGTGACAGTTCTCACCACCTGGTCCTTGATGGGAGCTCGTGCTAAGGAGGATATCTTCCCTAGTGATGGGTATCAATCTGTTGTCTAAAGACTTTTGATACTCCACAGAAATTAATTCGCCATTAAGGGAGGCAACCAAAAGCTTTATTTGTCCTTCTTCAGTAGTGATTTTAGACAGTCCATATATATTTGACTGAGATCTAAGGCCACAAAAATGAGCATCAGTCCAATGAAGCTGCTTTGCTGTCATGGTGAGGCTTCAAGCATGACAAAGATGTTAATTTTAAAGGTCTTCTCTTGATACTTAGGAAAACCACCACTTGCTCGGCAGTGAACTTATGTCTTCAGTCTTCGCTGTCTGCTAATGATGTTATCGAGATTTTTCCAAAACCGGGAGAAATCGATACTTGCCTGAACAAAAGATTTTGTCCGAAACTGGGAGAAACACTTAATTCATTTTTCAGTCAAAATTTAAAGATTCAGATACCATCTATTCAACAAGCTAAAGATAGGAACTACCGATCAGTGTAACTGTGACACTGATAAAATAACTGCTGAACATTTGCTTCAAATTTGCCCAACATATGCGGAACAGAGAAAGTGCACATCGCCGACAGCAGTACCATTCGTGGAGATGCTCTACGGAGATTCAAATAGCCTCAAACTGACTACTGCTTTCTTTGAAAACATTCAAGTGGACGTCTGAGAGTATAAGAAGAAGAAGAAAGTCAAATTTTCATGATTCCACCAATTCATCCATACATGTATAACAGGTGTTGAGAATCGATAGCCCCAGAGAACTGCACAGTATAGTAAAAAAAAGTATATACATATATACAAGGGGATTGACATAAGTCTTGGGCCTGACCATGAAGGACATGTTACAGAGAGCTGAAATTTTGTATAGTGTTTATTCCTTTTCAATATAGCCACCGTCTGAATTGACACACTTCTGCCATCTCTGCTTGACCTTGAAAAGACCTTGGGAGTAGAACATCCTATTTTTCAAACTAAACAAGTCATCACATGCCAGTATAACCTCTTCATCGCTGTCAAAATTATTTCCTTTTAGCTGTTTTTTAAGATTTGGGAATAGAAAAAAGTATGATGGAGCCAAATCTGGAGAATATGGTGGGTGTGGAAGAATTTCAATATTCAAATCGGTGGCTACTAGCTGCACAAGCCGTGCTTTGTGAGAGGGCGCGTTGTCTTGAAGCAAAGGAAGATTTTGAGTGCGCGTTATCCCTCGTTTCCTGGTCACAACCTTTCTTAGTTTTGTGAGAAGATCTGCAGAGTACTGTCCATTAACTGTGTTGCCACGAGGCAGATAATCTTTCAAAAGGACACCTTTGCCGTCCCAAAAAACAGTCAGTATCACTTTTCCTACAGATTTCTGCGCTCTCGGCTTGACAGGTGTTGGGGAGCCCGGGGTTTTCCATTGCATGCTGGCAATTTTGGATTCGGGGTCATAATGGTGTACCCAAGTCTCCTCTACTGTCATCATGGTCTCCAAAAATCTTTTTGACTGACACTTTTTAAGCAACTGTTGACAGCAATTTACCCTCGTTTGCTTCTGTTCACGTGTCAACAGTCGCGGAACCCAGCGTGCACACACTTTTCTCATGTTCAGTCTGTTGTGTAAAATTCTATAAACTGTTCTTTCATTTAGTTTTACTCTACTAGCTATCTCCACAATTGTCATTTTTCGATCCTGGTCAATGATTTTCTTTACTCTTGTTGCATTTTCATCGTTGCACTCTGAGGCTGGTCTACCAGATCTTAGCAGATCAGCAACATTTGAGCGGCCGCACTTAAACTGTTGACACCAGTTTTTTACCGAAGTATATGAAGGACAAGAATCACGAAACACTGGTTCCATCTCCCTGTGTATTTCTGTAGGTATTTTTCCCTGAAACATCAGAAATTTTATCACAGCTCTGGCCTCCTTCTTTTCCATTGTTTTGTCAAATCTTTGGAGCAGCTGATCCGGTCAATAGGGTACATTGCGCCGTGCACCGTAGCGGAAAAACCCATTGAAGAAACAAACGCGTACTTCACACATTCAGTGCAAATATGATGAACTTTAAATGTGCCAAGTTTCATCTTCCTCCTGTGACTCCTTCATGGTCAGGCCCAAGACTTATGTCAATCCCCTTGTAAATGTGCGGAGTCAGGATGTGGGTGCTGCACCAGTTATCACTATCGATAACTATGAATTGGCAGTGGTGCACCACTTCACATACCTGGGGTCTACCATCAATGACAAACTCTCACTGGACACAGAAATTGACAACCGCATTGGCAAAGCTGCAGCTACATTTGCCCGCCTCACATCGCGTGTTTGGGGAAACTCCAAACTCACAATGAAGACCAAAGCTGCGGTATACAACGCCTGCGTCCCCAGCACAATCCTATATGGCAGTGAGACCTGGACAACCTATGCTAAGTAAGAAAGAAGGCTCAACACCTTCCATCTACGGTGCCTACGCCACATCTTTGGCATTTCTTGGAAAGATAAAGTGACAAATGTCGAAGTGTTATCACGTGCTGGCCTTCAAAGTATGTATACACTGCTTAGACAGCGAAGACTACGATGGCTTGGCCATGTCCGCCGCATGGAAGATGGTCGCATCCCAAAAGATATCTTCTATGGCCAACTAGCAGATGGCAGAAGAACAGCTGGCCGACCGCAGCTGAGGTTCAAAGATGTGTGCAAGAGAGACATGAGGGCACTGGACATAAATCCACCAACGTGGAAGGGTGAAGCTGCCGATCGCATCAAGTGGCGATGCTATCTACGACGCCACCTCAGATTGAGCAAAAAAACTCACACAACAAGCAGAAGGGAGGAGAAAACGTCGAAAACACAAGGAAAATAAGCAGCTGAGGGCTGCCATCTCAGGGGCGCATTCCCATAGTCTGTTATGACAGAATGGGCTATTTTTAGTGTGTGAGTATATATATATGTCTGTCCTCTTCCCTCTCATCTCCCCCCCCCCCCCCCCCCCCTCCGTCTCTCTCCAATTCCTACTCAAGTCTACTCCCAAAGTTTCCTTTCTCTGGAATGTTTCCCATGCACGCTTGAAAGAGCGTCGCCGCTTTTGACATTTTTGAAAGATTCCGTGTGATTGCAGTTGAATTTCCCTGCCACTATCGTCATCTTCGTCAGTTTTGGCGATCGTCAGGAGATGGTCGGAGGTTGGCACCGGTCTTTCCAATAATCTCTTTATCAGATTTAAATGGAAAACCTTCTCCTTTCCTTCAATAGAGATCTGGTAGTTAACCTTAGAAATCTTTTTCAGGACGGTAAACGGCCCTTGCCATCCGATCCTCAGTTGGTTGTTTCCGGTAGGGAGTAACACCAAAACTTTATCTCCTGCTTCCAGTTCTCTTTCTTTCGCGACTTTCCTGTATCGGTTAGCGTGCTTTGTGCGTGCTCGCTTAAAGTTGGTCGTTGCTAGGTCCCATCCTAGTTTCAACCTTTCCTTTAAATCCGACACATATTTGCTTGTTAAGACAACTGTCTCATCAGCCTTCTCGTCTGTCAGAGACTGAAGTAAGGCTTCAAGTGGCCCCTTAATAGGTCTGCCGAATAAAAGCGTTGCTGGCGGAAATCATGTGGAAGTATGAGGAGATTCTCTGTAGCTAAATAAAGCTGCAGGAATACAAAGATCCCAATCTTCAGGTTTCACTTGTGTCAGTTTACTTAGCATCATGTTGAGGTTTCCATTAACACGTTCCACGAGCCCATTTCCGGCCGGAGTATATGGCTTAGTGTAGATGTGTTGGGTCCTGAAGATCTTAATGATCTCATCCATCAACAGGTTTCGGTATGGAGATCCGTTATCCGTCAGCACTTGATGAGGGAATCCCAACCGAGTGAAAATCTGCACGAGGGCTTCTGCGACATGCTTGGCATCTGCGCAGGTTAGCGGGATAGCTTCTGCCCACATAGTGCCTGTGTCGACTAAGGTCAGGATAAACCTGTGCCTTCTTTTAGTCCTTTCGAAGGGTCCTAAAATGTCGATCACAACCCGTTCGAATGGTGTTCCCACTATTGGCATTTCACCCAAAGAGACTGGGGGTGTCCGTTGCTTGGGTGGTAAACGTTGGCACTTGGCACAGGATTTGACATATCTGATAATATCAGTATTTACTCCTGGCCACCAATAATGAGTGGTTATCCGTTGGTTTGTGGCGTTCTGTCCCATATGTCCGCTGAAAGGAAGAGAGTGCCCCATTTCTAGGATTTGGCTTCTGTACTGTTTCGGTACTAGGAGCTGGTTGTAACCTTGGTCAGGCTTGCCCGTTCTGCGATAAAGTACGCCATCCTTAGAAACAATGTCCCCGTGCTGTCTGGGTTCCTTAGCCATGGGCAGTTTCCTAAAGCAGGGTGCCAAAGTAGGGTCCTTTTGTTGCGCTTCTTTAAGTTCCATAGGTAACAAATTTGGCGCAGGCTCCCGTTCCTTCTTGGTTTGCCCTCTTGTAGTTACTGCTGTCACAATCAGCTCTTCCGGTTTCCCAATAAACACGTATCTACCGCTAAGTATGACTTGGTAGATGGGATCATCCATTACAGCCGCTTTGATCACACCTCTGACAAACTCAGAGTGGATCTCCACCAGTGCGATGGGAAGCGCTGTAGGTGCATCACTCTTAAGAACTCCACAAAGTTCGACGGTCTGTCCTGTCTCTTGACCGGGTTTAACCAGGTGTCTGGCAACAATGCAATCATAAGAAAGCCCCGTGTCAAATAAACAATAAGTTTGAGAACCGTTCAAAATAATAGTACCTCGCGTAGAGGGTCTCTCTCCCTCTACAGGTTGGGAATCACTGTCAATAATTCCACCTTGCGAGACTGTTAGCAAGCATCCGATGCGTTTCGGTTCGGTGTGCTCTCTCTGATCATTAGTCCCGTGCTCAGGAGTTTTCCCTTTGCCACCTTGTCCTTTCTGGCTGCGCTGCCATGTAGGGCGGTCGGGTTGATCAGACTGTTTACTGTGGTTACTGGGGTACTTGGTTTTGTAGAACTTGGATTTTTCAGGAGGGGTGTTTTGAGGTCCAGTTTCTCTGTGGTTATTCTGATTAGAAGCATGAGAAGATTGGTCTAGATTATTCTTTCGAAAATGCTCCTCTGTCGGTTTACGTTTTGTGGCCGGTAGTTCGGCCAGCGCATTTTGATAACGCTCAGACTTTTCCAAAATGTCTTCAAGCTTTTCTGCACCCTGCTCAGCTAGAAATCTCCGGGTATCAGCAGACAAAGTGTTCTTTATTTGTTCTGTAATAACAAATTCCTCCAGACCTTCATAGGTAGAGGGGAGCTGTGAAAGCTCAAGGCACTTTGTCAAGTACCCCTTCAAACGAGACGAGAACTGCTGAAAAGTTTCAGAGCTCTCCTTCCTGCTGTTGCGAAACAGTTGCAAAAATTTGCGAGCATTCATTTCGAAAAGCTCCAGTAACGCTTTCTTCAACACATCATAGTTGTCTTGTTGGCTGCTTTCCAGTTTGGCGTAAACATCATACGCACTGCTTTTCAACGCCTGAGAAAGCTTCATATTCCAACGCGACCTCTCTAAACCGTACAGAGTTGCAATTTTCTCAAATTTTTCTAACCATGTGTCAATCTTCTCATTAGGACAAGGGAAAGATTCTAGCGCAAAAGACATAGTCGTGAGATGAGTAGATTGTGTGTTAGAAGGATCAGTTAAAGAGGAATGAGGAGAAGACTCTCCATTGCTGGAGGTAGAGGCAGCACCACGGCTTTGGAACTCTAGAGTCTTAAGCGCCCACTCGTGCTGTCGTCGTTGCTCATTTTCTCTTTCCAAATGCTGTCTCTCCTCTCTTTCCTCATGCTGTCTTTCCTTCTCTCTTTCCTCATGCTGCATCCTGCGAATTTCCATTTCCTCATCCATCTTCTTCTGCTGTAATAGACGGTCTTCCACTTCTTTCCTCTCCGCTGCTTCTTCTTTCCTCCTTAGTTCTTCTTTTCCCTCTTTAGCTTCAGCTGCTTTCCTCTTTGCATCATATCTCTCAAGTTCGTCTCTGACAAAAGCTTTCGCTTTTTCTCCGTCCAAACCGTCTTCTCTCGCTTCGTCTCTGAGCATCTGTCTAAGCTTCGCCCTTTCTGCAATAATAAGTCAGTGACTGAGACTAGTCGAGAAAGAAAATAAGAAAAGGATACACTGGTTCCTACCACGTACGAGAAAATACCAAAACAAAAGATGATATACTCTAACCTGGGATACCTCCTCCTATGCTATAGCATCTAACTATCGCTGCTATTAATCGGCAATAAAGCACCTAATGCAGACGACTACGCCAAATAAATGGTAGTTTAGATTTACTCACTAAAAAATAAGTTGCTACAGTGGAAACAAAATAATTATTGCAAAAATTTTAAGGAGAAAAAAAAATTCCCTTAATTTTTTTAATCCACTTTAAAGTTCACCCCTGAAGTCAGTTAGGGTAAGGGAGGCAATTAACAAAACGTAATTGTCTGAACGCACTCCTTAGCTTAGCTCAAACACCTACTTCTTCAGAACCCTGTGATTGTTAGACAATCACAAACTTTACCAGCGTTTAGTATTACAAAATCAGTAATTAACATCTATTCCGACAAAATCAACATGTAACTCAAATGTATATTACTCAAAATGCTGTGGAAAAACAATTATTAGTTGTGTGGTCAGCACGCCCATAAATAGATCGTTAGTCTAGGGGAAAAATTATTTTTAAAGATATAACAACTCACAAGACATCACACTCTTACTCTATATCAGAATAAAGAAAATTACAGACGAGCTGATATTTGCCGTCTCGTCTTCCTATTTTAAATTCAAAATCCCGTTAGACGAGTCCACATTTGTCGCAGATTTTTGATAGGGGAATTAAGACTTGGGTTGGTCCCTTCTGAATAGATTAGAATGAGTGATAGCCACAGTGAGAGATAATAATAGAAATAGATTTCCACGAGTGAGATGGTAGAATCAATCGAGGCTGTCCCTGAGAACTCGAGAATCTTCTCTCTTTCTCAGCCTATCTTCTACAACAGATTTAGAGGAGTCAGACAGTCTAGTGACAACATATATTAATATATTTGAACGTACCACTCACATGCACGCACACAAGTGACGACAGTTAGACGCACAGACGTGGGAAAAACTATAACAGTGATTATACAGATATTATGGGAACGAACTGACCGCCACACTGGAATAAGTTTAGTTGCAGTTTAATCATCATAGTAAAATTACGTCACAACGTATAAAATTTCATCAAAAAAACATATACACATAGTCATAAAAAAAAAAAAATCAAGGAATGCTACAAGAATGATAGACCCGTTGGTATGATCGTTCCCCTCGATGTATAGCTCACAGTCCCGTTAGAAGAAAGTGATAGCCCCAGAGAGTCACAGATACATATGATTGAGCCTACGATTTCCCCTTTTAAGGTATGGACAGACTTGATACTCTGATCTATTCTAAGGGAAAATATAATAAGCAACAAAAACTTTCATAAAGAGAGTTAAGACAGCAAAATGGGTGCCAAAATACAACAATAAAGAAACACTTAGACCTGCATTCACTCTATTCACTCAGCCGTGGCCACGTGCTCTCTTGCATACTTACAGCTTTGTTAGCAGCACCTGGAAACATAATTTTTTTTAAATGACGTTCACATACAGAATCGTCAATGGCAGTCTTTGACCAAGAAATCCCCAGTTCCAAAAAGACGGGTTGAATTCTCTGCTTCAGGGAACGATTCCTTGGGTGTTCTTATTTTTCGGATGTCTGTTTAAGTCACATTAAAATTGTCCAGGCACGTACGTTAACAGCGAACACAGTGTCAATAGCTTAGGTTTCTAGAAATGAGGAATGTCAGATCGGTGTCTTCTTTCAGGTTAGGACTTTATTTGGTCACAATACCACTTGTCAACAGTGTCGGAGTGTTACTGACGTTAATATGTTACTTGCCGCATGGGCTAAAATGTACTTGAGGTTTTTCTCTGGAAGAATCAAATCAGGCTCGATAGGCCCGTTACTTCTTTAAAATCTTTAAAGTTCTAGTAAAGGTTATAGACCAAGTCTTTAAGGAAAGAATGTTTTTGTTCTTCACAGATATTTACTCTGTACTTAACGCTGGCAAAGTTGGGTCACCCCGAGTTTTTTTCACTCAACACAGAACTACGGTATCACAACGAAACTAAGAGTTTCACTTATAAGTTTAAGTATCTAGAACGAAGTGACCACGTCTACTGCAAATGGAGAATGAGTGAAATTAAGTTAAAAACTCTGATTATATCTATCAAACAGACAAAGAGGTCCCACGTTATTTCGAAAACACGAAACAGCGCCGATCTCTCCCTTTCTCATTAACACTTTCCGTAACCAGAAGACCTGCCATCAACTGCCACTTCGCGTCTTAACACCTCACTGTTAACGAAGCTGGCCGAGAGTGCCGTGGCAGAGGAAAATACCAGACAAATGTCTCATTCTGCGCCGTGCAGATGTTGGTTATCACACCTCACGCCGGAGAAACGTTCGTGTCAGGTGAAAATGCTAGCCAACAAGTCTCCTCCTATGTCTGAGATAGATGAATATTCACAGTTTCTCGTCTGACTGACATCTACGTATTAGAATGCGTATCAGTATGAGAAAGAATAAAGGTAAAGTGAGAATGGGAAAGAAAATATTTTTCGCAAACGAACGAATGCGAAAAATACAGGAAAAGGATAAAAGAGCGATAATAAAGTAGAGGACACGGGTAGAAAAGAAAGAATATAGAAAATTTATTGATCATAAATGTCTCTGTGACAATATATATATATATATATATATATATATATATATATATATATATATATATATATATATATATATATATATATATATATATATATATATATATATATATATATACTGGAGCACATTAAAAACGCACCACCTGTATAATCCAGGAACAGAGTGTGAAATGTAAATATAAGTGTGTACAAGTTTACATATTTGGAATCTTTATTCATTTTCCTATGAATCCATTCATAACCCTCCACTCCCAAAGGAGCATAGGCCTTCAACAAACACATGCCAAGTCCTCCTGTCACGTGCCATCATCTCAAGTTCTTTCCATGTTCTCCTCATCATTTTCACCTCTGTTTCCAACTCTCTTCTCCATGTACTTCTTGGTCTTCCTCTGCCTCTCTTGCCCACAAAAAACTTCAACTATGAATCCATGCTGGTCATTAATTTGTACATTTGATTGTTATGAAATTCATTGCATTCTGTGCAGGCAAGGGAGAAAACAAAAAATACAAAAAAATGCACGTGCGTTATCCTGCTGGAGAAGCTGCAAGTCTGGATAAATTGTGAACGCAGGAGCAACCAGTGCATCCAGAACCTCATCTCGATATGTCACAGCATTAACATTTCCACGGAAGACGTGAAGAGGCAAGCGATGGTGAAAACTGAATCCTCCCCAAATGTGAATACTGCCACCTCGAAATCGGTTGACACAGCAATCTGCAAAGCGCTCTTCACACCGTCGCTAAATCCGCATACGTCCATCTGCAAAGGATATGTTGAATCTGTTCTCGTCTGTGAATAGGACAGCATTCCACTGCAGTCTAGTCCATCTGATATGTTGCTCTGCCCATTGCAGGCACTGCTAACGATGTCTGTGAGTCAAGTTTGGCCCAACATAAGGTCGTCTTGCAGTAAGGCCTGTATCTCTGAGTCGTCGTATGACTGTCATTCGAGAGACTTGCCCATGTCTACCCACTATTGCTCTTGCTGTTTGACTTGCCAGGAGAGTACGATTCCTTAGGTGACTCAGCACAATATGACGATCTTGCGCAGGGGTAGTAACTCGTGGTTGGCCACTCCGAAGTCTATCCCGGGCACTGCCAGTGGTTCCGTAACGTTCATTGAGACGTACAATAGTGCTGTGGTGGCAATTCATCCTTCTGGCAATGGCCCGCGAGCTCATTCCGGTCTCCAACATACCAATGGCTCGTTGGCGGTCGTTTTCAGATAGTCGTGGCATTTCAAGCACATGTACTGGGTGTTTTGTCTCAACGGCCTTTTTATACCGAGTATACTGCCACAACACGTACACATTTTCAGGGTCATAGCTGTTGAGAATCGTGTTGCACGTGTAACTTTCATCGTTTTCATGTAGTCTGTACACACACCCATGGGTTGAATCTTGCACTTTCCATTCCAGCAGCCATTCGCTCTCTACCTCATGGCAAACACGGGGAAAATCCATTCCCACACTTTTTTTTTGCCAGCTTCTCGGCATCAGTATATATAATAGTGGTGCGTTTTTAATGTGCTTCAGTATATATATATATATATATACTCATATGTCTGATGATATCCATGCTGCTTTATGTATTCTTGTATCTGGATACATTTTTTTTAAATGATGAAAAATATCCCGTGATGGGTTATAATTAGAACATATCGAGTTTTAACTTCCAAATATGATGAATAACATAGTGGCATCATATTTGTCAAATCATTGTAAATATGGGAAAATCAAAATTACCAATTTCGATTGTATGTTTAAAAATAAAAACAAACAAAAACGAGATAAAACAATACAAAATCACCATACAAAGATAATATTCGGGGGAGGAGTGTTTGCCCTGGTGTTTGCAGTTGGTGGCGGTAACACGTCCCAAGTAGTGTCATGTTGTAATTATGAAGATGGTCCAGCGTCTTCAAGACCCATCTGATGTTGATGTCTAGCTTTGACTGATGGCCACTTATACCACACATTTATTTCAAAGACTGTTACCACCAATTGGTACCACAGACTAGTATCATAACAAAAGAGAGAGAAACAAATTTCCCTCCTGAGAACTGGGTCTACTGACACGAAAATCAGGCACCCTTCCCTTCCATTTCACTATCCCGTCTGCCGTAGAAATTTACCCTCTGAGCATTAATGTTAATCCCAGTGAGCGGAAAACACCAACTGCATTTATATAAAACATGCTTACATATACACGCACTTGTTAAAAAGGTTAATATAATAACTATGCATATTACCTCTGTCATCATCCACTCCCTGCTCCATATGAAACTTTAGACTACCTCTGCTTTCGGTTCTGTATGAGAAACCTGCACGAAGCAGTTACCAGCTCTTGCAGTGGTGGTTCATGAAACCATCATTCTATATGCTGAGGTTACCAGCCTCGTATGAACTTGGGCACCCACCAGCAATTTTCACATGTTAATATTGCAAAATATTGAATGACGAAATGTACAAATTACCCCAAATAACTTTGGGAGATAAAGATTTCTTGCTCCGATAAATAGTTTCGGCAACTTTATTAAGATGCCTCTTACACGTTGTCGGGGGTATTACTTAACAATATAATCCTACTATGACTACGTCATCAGGTTAGCTGTTTCTGGGCTTTTCCATATTAGAAAGGTTGATATTTCTTACCAAGTCCAGAAGATGCTCAAATACGTTGTCCGGTCCTTTAAATTAGAATCCTGATTCTGTTCTGTATCCTGGCGTGTTCGAACTATTTTCTTGACGAGTTGAAATAGCAGTGCCGTAATCTTAAAATGTTGTAGATTATAAGGGACTTTTCTCGCCACGCTCCCAGATTGCTATGTGGAGGTGAAGTCCAATCAGAGAAGTCTATCTTAACATTTTAAATACCAAAGATAGGAACTACTGATGAGTGTGACTGTGGCACCGATAAAATGACTGCCGAACATCCGATTCAAAGGGGCCCAACATATGAGGAACAGAAAAAACGCACATGGCCATCACCAATACCATTCCTGGAGAAAATCTACGGAGATATCAACAGCCTCAGGCTGACCACTGCTTTCTTTGAACTTATTCAAGTTGACATCTGAGGGTGAATGAAGAAGAAGAAATATCAAAGCAATGACAAATAAATTGCTTATCTCCCACTGTCATTGTTTATCTAGAATCTTCTTCAAGACAAAAATAAACTAATGTTCTCTGCACGCCATCTACGAATTCATGTCTGACTTACAAGACCATATACGGTTTTGCCTCTTCCGTTAATATTGATCATGCTCACAATTTCGTAGATCTAACACTCATAATATCTTCCCAGATTGACAACTTATCGCAGTTATTGTTTACAACAAATCTGTTCGGAAACTATTACATCATTTTCGTGCTACAAAATCCCATTCGTCATCTGGAATTTGTTTACTTCAACCAATTTTGTCTGCTTAAAGTGTTAGAACAAGGCCTGTATCTTAATCTGTCACCAGATTGATATTTTCTGACATGTCATGTGCAAACAAACAACTCATCAGGCAACAAACCTGATTTTCTTGTGCCATCCTAGACAGAAAATCGGAGGTAACAATAGTCCGAGCTAGCGATAAACGGTAAATCATGGTGCTTCTTCCACGCCTACGCTTTAATCCATGCCTTTCTGTCTGGTCGGAAGCATGTACATCATCATACACAAACACAGAAAGAACTAAAGAATGGCACAGCAAATTTAACGAATGAGGTTATTTCGTCACACCCACTTTGAAACCATGAGATTCGGGAAAACAGCTTCAAAAGGGAGATTCCTATAGATAGTATAGATCAGCGGTTCCCAACCTGTGGTACGCGTACTCCTGGGGGTACGCGACAGGACGTTCAGGGGTACGCGAAAAAAAATCGAGTAATGGCGGAAAAAAGATACATATGTCAACAGTGTAAAAGACAAGTCAAAAGTTGTGAAATTAATTCAACGCTATACTATACAACATGAACGGTGTGAGACAATCTCCGCCGTTTTTCTTGCGCGCCACTGGCGTGCTGTCTGCTTGGACTGGCGTGTGGGAAAATCTATGGCGTTTTGTGTGACCACAATTCAATATTTTTACACAATAGTCTTCATTATGATGACTATGGGATTATAGTTGTGCATTTGAATATTTCATTAAAAATATGACTTGTTTGATCTTCCACACTATCTATGAACGTCAAATGTCCCGGAAGTAATAGTGTCGATTCTTGACCCAAATTTTACAAACGTGAGACAGTGAGACAGTGTTTCTATATACAGTAGTTTTTGTCATTGTTTTAACTTAACTTAAAGTGATTAATTGTTCAATTCGTGTATTATCAGATATGGATCAGTGGTTGAAAACCGGCACAGTAAAAAAGCTGAAACATAATGTGGAATGTGATCAATCGCCAAGTACTTCTCAGGACACGCCTAAGACTTTGGTGCAGGATAGTGAAAAGACACGATCTTCAGTTTTACATAGAGCTAAAAAGAGAAAATACAGTGACGAATACATGAAGTATGGGTTTTCGTTTATAGGAGATGAGGACTGTGCTAAGCCCCACTGTGTAGTGTGTCTGGAAGTATTATCCAATGGTAGCATGAAACCTTCGTTACTCTTGCGGCATTTACAAACAAAACACCCCAGTTATGAAAACAAGGAATGCATTTTTTTTTCAGCGCCTATCGAAACAACAGAATGTGACATCGTACTTGTCGTCAGCTAACAAAGATAACGAAAATGCGGTTGAAGCATCCTACCGTATTAGTTATCGTATTGCTAAATGTGGTAAAAATCCTACTATAACTGAGAATTTAATTACTCCTTGTATAAAAGATGCCGTTCTGTGCATGCTCGGAGAGGAACATGTTCGCAAAATGAACGCCATCCCTCTTTCGAACAGTACAATTTCTCGAAGAATGCAGGATATGTCTGACGATGTTGAAGCGACAATAATAAGTAGAATTAAAAATAGTAAATTCTTTGCTATTCAAGTTGACGAAAGCACAGATATTGCTAATTTCGCTGTTTTGCTTGTTATTGTGAGGTATTTGAAAAGCAATGAAGTTGAAGAAAACCTTGTGCTTTGTCATCCTCTGTCAGGGCTTACAAGAGGTGAGGATATATTTCATGCTATTGATTCTTATTTCAAAGAAAAGGACATTAATTGGTCTAATTGTTGTGGACTATGCACTGACGGAGCAAGTCTATGTCAGGTTGCTACTTTGGTCTTCGCGCTCTTGTCACGAAGGTAGCCCCCAATATAACCTGGAGCCACTGCTGCATCCACAGGCAAAGCCTTGCATCTAACCGCCTCCCTGGTGAATTAAAAGTCGTTCTTGGTGAAGCTGTGAAAGTGGTTAATTTTATAAAGTCAAAGTCCACAAACTCGAGGCTTTTCAAAGCACTGTGTGAAGAGATGAATAGTCTTCATTCTACCCTGCTGTAGTGGTTTTTGATGTTATTGTGTGGTTGCTATGTTACCTAGTGTACTGGATGAGGTCAGCTGTGAAGGCTCCTGAAGATAAAAGTTCATGTGAGTTACAGAATGCCTTTCTGCTACCACTTACGACCTCAAACAGACTTATTCTGCTATTATGTATGTTAGCTACGTTTAATGTCTAGGGTAATGAAATGTGATGTGTGGGTAATTAAATACACAGACATACACATGTAAATACTAAGTCTAATAATAATAATAATAAGCTCTATGATCAAATCAACTAACACTGGTTTTAGAATTTTAGATTTTACAATTTTTTGAATTTATTTAGTCCTGAACCAAATGTTCTTCTGGTCAGGACGTATGATCAATATGTATTTATCAATAAAAGTGCATATATCTATATATTGAATAATCAAAATGAAAATTTTGTACACAGATGTATTGTTACATTGGTTAATATTAATACTAACTACAGTGTCTTTGGAAAACTAGCACTGGATGTCTAGTCGGGGTGGTGTCATCATGCCCAATCTCTGTTTATAATGTTCATTGTCTTTGAAATATGGACTGAGGTATAGTGTTCCAAAAAGAAGTACCTCAGAACAAATCTTCAATATTAGATTACTTATCGAAAAACATCTCCAACATCAACACGATTTATACCATAACTTCATCGATTTCACAAAAGCCTTCGATCGAGTCTGGCATGAAGGCTTATGGCAAGTAATGAGAAAATTCAATTTTGATACCAACATCATAGATATCATTGAAGCACTATACAAGGACGCAAGCAGTGCTGTTTTTGCAAGCAACGACATTGGAGAATTTTTCAAAACAACTGTAGGAGTTCGGCAGGGATGTATCCTGTCCCCAGTGCTCTTTAATATTTATCTAGAACATATTATGCAAGAGGCTCTCTACGATTATAAATCAACCATATCGATTGGAGGCCGACCTCTGTGCAACCTACGTTTTGCTGATGATATTGATCTGATAGCTGGATCAGAATCAGAACTTCAAGACCTTACCTCTAGACTGGAGAAAGTAACAAGAACGTATGGGATGGAAATTAATATAGAAAAAAGCAAGATATTGGTGAATAGCCATAAGAAACATGTTCCGACCAACATTACGTTAAATGGGCAAACGTTAGAAGAAGTTAACACCTTTAAATATCTCGGGTCCACTATATGCAGTGATGGAAGATCAATTAAAGAAATCAAGACAAGACTTGAGATGGCCTCAGCTGCCATGACAAGGTTGAATGTGATCTGGAAAAGTAACATCAGTTTTCCTGTGAAGATCAAATTATACAAATCACTTGTATTATCTATTCTCTTGTATGGGTGTGAGAGCTGGACACTCACTGCAGATACGGAGCGAAGGATTCAGGCTTTCGAGCATAAATGTTATAGAAGAATTTTGCGCATTTGCTATAAAGAGCACAAAACAAATGTCTATGTTAGAGAGAAGATAAACACCTATGCAGGCCACCAAGAACCACTTTTGTCAACAGTGAAACGTCGAAAGCTTGCCTGGTTTGGGCATGTAACTCGTCATGACTCCCTTTCGAAAACGATCCTTCAGGGAACAGTCGAAGGTAAACGGAGAAGAGGAAGGCAGAGAAAATCCTGGGCTGATAACATCAAAGAATGGGCAGGACACGGTTTTTCCACACTTGTACGCATTGCTGAGGATAGAGAGCAGTGGAGGACCCTGTCTGCTGATGCTTCCACCATGGCACCCCTACGACCCATGACGGGTTACGGGCTGGGATGATGATGATAGTGTTTATACAATAGGATTTTATTTATTTATTTATGGTGGACAAGTTTGATGAATCCACAGCAGGCCAGCTTTGCAACTTATCTGGCCTGTGACGATGCAGTAAAGAATTCAAGTGGCCCACTCCTCACAGTAGCTGGAGTAAAATGGTAGGCTTCTTAGGCATCCATTCTTGGACTTCTACAAAGCATCTGGCACTAGCGTAGTGCCAGACCAGAAACTCTGAAACCAAAATTTGTGCCATGTGTCAACACACTGCCTACTGCACCAATTTTACACACAACAAAGCAAAAAGACAATTACAAAGATCGGGTCAGATCTCTCTGACCGACTCAACACATCTCACCCAGGTGGTATCAAATAGTACCAGTTTCCCATGACTGCATTGCATCCGAAATATGTTCAATAGTCTCCTCTTCCATCCAATAAGGTGGGTGATATGTTCCCACTGATCTCAAATATAGATCTGTCTTCCATAGTCTTAGATATGTTTTCCTATATTATTTGTTTGCTTCTAGGCCCTGGACTGCTGCTGGGGACCTAGAATAAGCACTCACTTGTCGTAATCATTTTTCATGACATGGCAGTATCAATCACTCAAAATATTAAAATAAAAAAGGTAAATGCTTTTTCCCTTACCACAATTCAAAATTGAGAACACAGTTACGTTGTACTAGCAAAACTCAGCTGAGCTGCTGGCTAGATTAGGGCGTCCCACTGATAATATTTAATATTTCCTGGAAATCACACCTCTAGCATTAACGAACTGTGAAAATGGACAGTCTTATACAAAATGACACTAGCGGGCGTCTTTCTTTCTATAATATGAAAGCTTCTGTCCAATCAGCGGACTTCCCCTCAACCTTTCAAATATTCAAACTACAAATGTCCAATTTCGGTCTAGTCTCAGTCTAGTGTGTAGTATTTTTCTGTCGGTCTGTCCATCCCAACTCGGTTTTTCCCAAAATTACACTTGTTTTTGGACGAAACTACAAGAAAAAACTACACAAATTTTGTCTCCCCCTACTTCTAAGATTCTATGCTAAGTTATTTTTAACTACTATCCTCCTACCCTGCCCCTAGTCCACCTGCAGTTTGGTTTTATGCGTTAGGCTCAAGGACGCGTCAAAATGTAACTTTAGTGAAAATATGCACAAATAACTGTTGGCTAGTCTGTATTGAACAATACAGTCTTTCGTCAATATCTTCCGTGTTATCTGTCCGTCTGTGTAATTAAGATGGGCTATCAAACTAGCTAGTTTTTATTCTCCTAAACTTATTATTAAGAAAAAACCTACTTTTTTTCAAGGTTAGTTTTGAAATTTGTTTTTGAACCTTCGTGTACGGCGTTTGCCGCTATATTCAAACTAAAAACGACTAATTACCGTAAAACGTCAAAGATACGTCTGTTTCTAACAAGAGCTAAGGTCGTTTTTCTTCCAATTTCTTACATTGTGTCAACTAGTGGCGTAATTTTTTCTTTAAAAACTACAAATTGCGTCTTTTAGACTTTAGATTCAAACACGTGTTCAGACCGTCACATTTTTTTCTTTTATCTCCGTTTTCACCCCGTCTAAAAGGATAGGTCGTTTAGTTTGCATGTCTTAACTAGTTAGTGTTCAATGACCCTAGAAAACGCTGGCGTAGGTGAAGAAGCCGCGGCATATCTTAACTATATTTTTATCCCTACATGTTATTTTACCTGTTATCTTTTTAAATGGAGGAATTTTAACGTTGCATCACTGTAATTTCACCACACCTGCTCCTTCATACACAAGTAAGGTGGCTCTCTCGTGGTAAAGTCCTTACCCGGCTGTTCGAACTTTTTTTTGAAGACCATCCTTTCCAACTTACTTCAAAGTTACACGACTGTGATTGGCTTCAGAGTCTTGCATACTTATCGGATATATAAACAAACTAAATTTGGCACTTCAGAATAGCTCGGTAACGATCTTCAATGTTTCAGACAAAATTGAATCTATGATTAAAAAATTAGATTTTTGGAGGTCGTGTATTGAAAAAGGCCAGCCTGAGGTATTTGAAACTCTGCACAATTTCCTATCTGAGAACGAGCTGCACCTCTCCCAGGAAATGAGCGAGAAAATAATTGAACACTTGAAAGGGCTAAAATCATCTTTCGAGAAGTACTTTCCGAAACCTGGAAAAGAGAACTACTGGATTGTAAATCTCTTTGAAGAAGAATATTTGCAAGCAGCCACATTATCAATCAACGAAAAAGAGAAGTTGATTGAACTTTCGACTGATACTACTTTAATAGCTGAATTCAAAGGAAAAATCCTTATTAAATTTTGGGGAGACGTCAGCAGAGAATATGAACAGCTGACCGACAAGGCGCTTAAGTTTCTGTTGCCATTTACAAATTCTGAGCTGGTGGAGAGGGCTTTCTCTTCTTATACCTTTATAAAAAATAAATACCGTAGTAAACTGAATGCAAGTCCAGAATTGAGACTGTATCTTACATCACTTGAACCTGATTTAAAAAAAAAAACTATGTGCCTCAAAACAAGCTCAAGGATCGCACTGAACATTTGTCATGGTCACGTGACATGTGTGTTATAAAAAGTGATTTCAACTTTTAACAATAACAACGTTATTATTATTATTATTAATAAATTAAATGTGTTAATTTTTATTGTAACTTCTGATTTTTTAATGTAAAAATATATGCACTGTTTGTTCACCTTTTTATTACATTTTTTTAAATCCCGTGGTTGGCCCCTTTATTTCTGGTTATAATCTATAAATTTTGAATAACAGCAACTATATTAATTTCAAATATTTTGCTAATATTAGGGGTACAATTTATAGAAATGGGCTGCCAAGGGGTACGGAAGTGAAAAAAGGTTGGGAACCGCTGGTATAGATGAACGGGAAATAAAACTACTGCTGTTTGCTTATATGAAAAATATACAGAGGTCCAAAAAAGTATGTATATGTGCTTCATTGACTATAAGAAGGCTTTTGACAGAATCCATCATGAGAAAATAATTGAATGCCTCAAAGACATAGGTATTGATGGAAAAGATATAAGAATACTCAGTAACCTTTATTGGGAGCAAACTGCCACAGTAAGATCGGGAAGGAATTATTCACCATACATAGACATAAAAAGAGGTGTCAGACAAGGTTGTGTGCTGTCCCCCTGCCTATTTAATTTATACACCAAAAAAATTTTCAAACAGATACAGGAAATACCAGGACTGAACATCAGTGGAAGATCAATAAACAACCTTAGATATGCAGATGATACCGTGTTGTTAGCTGAAAGCGAACAGGAGTTACAAGAACTAGTGAAGCAAGTGAACAGTATAAGTCATGAATATGGACTCGACATTAATATTGAGAAAACTAAAACTATGATAATTAGCAAAACAGACGATAAACCCACATTAAAGATAAGCGTAAATGGGAAAATCCTGGAACAAGTCAAGAGCTACGTATATCTTGGTCATATAATAACAGAAGATGGCAGATGTGAAACAGAAATCAAGAAGAGAATAGGAATGGCCAAAGCTACATTCAACAACATGAAACATATACTGACATCCAAACAGTTATCTCATAAATTAAAACTGAGAATCATAAAGTGTTATATATATTCTGCATTTCTGTATGGTGCAGAAACATGGACGATGAATAAGCATTTGGAAGAAAGAATTGAGGCTCTTGAAATGTGGATATATAGAAGAATGGGGCGTATCTCATGGAAAGAGATGAAAACAAATAAGGAGGTCCTAGAAAATCTAGGTATGAAAAGAGAACTAATGAGAGAGGTCAAAGTTCGGCAGCTAAAATACTTTGGCCACATAAAAAGGCATAACACCTTGCAGAAGACCATAACAGAAGGGAGAGTTGAAGGTAAACGTGCAAGGGGGAAGACAGCGCTATAAGTGGGAAGATAACATCAAGAGATGGACGGGAAAGAGTCTATCAGAGTGTACCACCAAGACAAGAGACAGAAGACGTTGGAGATCCATTACAGCCAACCTCCGTTGTGGAGATGGCAACTGATGATGATGATGTTTGCTTTGTCACATTATTTGAATGATCTCCCTTATCACCTTCTGGGTTTGTATTTTTTTTTTTTTAGGTCACATGAAGCAATTATAAACAACACTATTTTTTAAAAGGTGTATGAAACAATTCTGAAAGGTATTTACTTGAATTTAAGACCTTTAAGATTTCCGAAAACCACCGGCTTTGCATGAAGTCGGTAGGATGAAACTAAATGAAATATTATTTTGTTTCGTAAACCAGTTGCTTAACGTTTATTTACTATTTTAGTTTGCTCAACAACTCGCAATTTCCTTTTCATGTTGTTGGAATCTAACAATGGAGTCAGAATCTGTTGCACATGGTGAGGAAAATGAAGACTTTGTTCTTCCTAAGACAAAATCACGGAAAAGAAAGCTGCGAGAGATGGATACAAGTGATATTACTGACCCAGTATTGAAGAGGCCACACTTTAAACCTCTGAAAGCTGTTGTTGGACCGGTAAGTCTCTTAATTTTTAGTGGCCTAGCCCCCATGTAGGCTAGTTCCTCAAGTCATATTGTTTATCTCTGAAACATAGCGAACAATAAAACCTATAACCAGTGTACTTGCGCAGAAAACTTTAGCGGGTGCTTAGTTGACCATGTTTCGTTTCACCATTAACTCTAGCAGTGAGGCGACATGCCGTTTGGATGGTTCCTGGTTTGGTTCACTGGTGAGCCTATCACCGGTGTCCCAGTCTCAGTCATATGAGTGCCTCTGTTAAGTGCATTTTTACATACTTCTCTGTTGGTTGTTTATGGCTCGATTTGATTCCATATTTTAGTTAATTAATATTGTATTATTAATAATGTATTACTTTTGAAAAGTATATTCTTTTATATTCCGTCATTGGGTTTGACATAATTTTTCATTCGTCTTGTTGCCAACAGAAGAAATCTGACGAGGTTTTGTAGCCTACTCCTTCATGAAATTTGAGTAGGCCCCCTATGTAATTATTTTTCCAACTCCCAAACTGTGAAACTTGTAATTTGAAGGTAATCAATAAAGAATTTGAACTTCTCACAGATGTGTTCAAGACTATTGATAGTTAACGACTCATTTTTATTAGGCCTAACGTCTACAACTCACATATATTTTACACATTGCTCTGTCCCATTTCCATAATACACAATGGATATATTCGATCCTTTAAGTATCGTCTTTAAGTACTGTTTCTGATTCTACCGCATTCCTTTATAATACTAGAACTGCTGTATTTATCTCACACATCTTAAATTTCAGTCCACCTATTTATTTATTCATAGTCATTTACTGACATCTTGAATTTCTGAACATAATAATATTCTTCTGTCCACATTATATAACTTTGTATACTCTTGGTTTCCGACACCATGTAGGCTAACTATTCGACACTAATTTTTCTCAACACATGTTTATACCGATTCAAAGGTTACTAACCTTGGGAAATTCTTTCCACATATTTCTGGCAAAACATGCCTCATCCAAATTCTGAATTTCATATCCTTATGAAAATGTGTTTCCCATACATATACTTGTAACGTTAAGCTTATACTGGAGTCAATCTAGACTCATACATTATTAACACGTAGAAAATTCTACACTTGGAAAACCCTGCCACCTTGGCGGACACTGCGGAATCTCTCTCTGACGCAGGCACCCACCCCTCACATCATCCTACGCTACCGTGCTTATTCATATCTACCAAATGGGACCTAAGACGCGTCAACAGTGAGGAATGCAGTCAATGACCCATAGCTAGACTGCTTGCGTCAGGGTCAGCGAACCAGAGCTGACCAAGATCCTACTTCACCTCCAAGTGGTAGTCCTGGAAACAGGCTGCATCACTGCAGTCTGGCTGAGTGAGTAGGGATCGAAGAGGGAAGGCTAACCCGGTCCCAAAAAATGCTGTGCTGAAGTCAGTTGTGTTGGCCGAAAGGCGCAAATATCGCCGCTTCGCTGTAAATGGACACAACGCACCCAACGTCCTTTACAGGACGAATGAAGAAGAAGAAGATATCTACCGAATATAGTTATCATTTTTGTGATGTTCATCTTGGTGCGAAGCAATCCTTCTAAGTATAACTTTCTTAAGGTTGCTTCACCCCACGACGCACACTCAACAGCTTGCTATTTACCTTTATTCTTATTTACTAGGCACAGGCCTTGGGTTTTCGTCTTTATTTGGGTGCACCCTCCATAACTTAAATCAGTTAGTGCGATCCTATGTTGTTCATCTTTCTCTGTGATCTACCAGACACAAGTATTTCAGCCTTTGTGTGTTATTTGGCTTATTCTTGTTAGTATGAAAATTATATAGGTGATTGAGTCTATAAATGTCTGGGTGGTTTCCAGGTCTTTTATTCCATAGTACATGACATGAAAATGACCATTGCCAATGAAGCACTTGTTTTGGTGCTTAATTGGCTATATGTCCTTCCTTGATTCACTCTCATAGCAAGGCGGTGGTGCCCTTTGGATGATCCCTGATTTGATTCCCTGGTCAACCTATCACCTCTGTTACTTTTCAGTTGTCTAGTATCATCCTTTCTGTTTTATGGGTGCCTGCTATTTAACTGTATTCATTTATTTATGATGATCTCTTAGTATTCCACCTTGTTAAATGACCTAATACATCTTACATATTTATTAACTAGCAACATCCCGCCAAAATTGGCAGGTTGTTGTGGTAAAGTGGGATGTTATAAATATTTATAGGGGACTTAGTGTACTGACTGAGATCAGCTGTGAAGGTATCTGTATCTAATAAGTGTGGTGTATTACAGATGACCTTACTTGCTACCACATTTATACCTCAGTCAGAATTATTCTGGAATATTGTGATGACTACGTTGAATGTCTAGGGTTATGAAAATGATGAAGTGTAAGTCACAACAACAACAGACAGATAAACAATTTAATTTATTCCACAACACTTTACAACACTGTGACACTCACACACATATAACACTCTATAAGACTATCTTAAATGAGTCAAGTGTAAAGTTTCAAATATATATGTAATAATTCCTTCAATAATAAATATCCTGATTCAACTACACAGTGAACCAGGAATCACACTCAAATGTAATCACAATTTATAAATATGATCTTTGTATTGACATAATTTATTAGTATTATACTATGTGTGTAAGTTGTGAAGTAGTACTATGAGGTAATACTGGTTTTGTTTTTCAAGCTAGATTGTTGTTTGTCATCATGACTTCAAGTGTTTGATTATCGTGGAAATAGTATTGGGAAAAGTTCACAGTTCCTGTCATTTGAAACAATTTATTGTCCCTCTGTGTTTAATATAATGTCAATTTTTGAGGGGGGGGGAGGAGCGGCGGCACATAATGTTGAGCTGCTCTGGCCACAGAAGCTTATCTTTCGTGATGGCGGCAGGAAAAGACTCCTCTGCTCGATTGCTTCACTGTGTTCTGGAGACACCTCACTGGTCGCTATCTGGACCAAGGAGTATGCTGTCAGCCTCTGGATTCAGCAAAACTCAGACCAGGTGCTGCTTCAATAACTTAGGACCACGGTCCCTGAAACAAGAAGGTTGTACCTCCTATTTCAGAACTAATTTATAATCTATTTCCACACTGAACACAATACATAACAAACACTGAGTTCAGAGCGGTAGGCCAACTGCTAGCTTCATCTGAAACAATTTACACCAGTATTCTTCTCCTTAATGGTTACTACGCCTCTGCAATTCCAGCATTAGTTCCTTCTAGTCAATAAGATAGGTGTCAGTGTACTGTTTGGCAATTCCATGCAGTTTTACTTTTCTCCGACACGTCCTGTTCAGGTTGGAGCACTATCTAGGCCTTGCCTCATGTTTGCTACTGAACCACGCACATATACAGACATAAATTATCAATTCACATTCAATTTTCATTAAAAAGATATCAAATATGTCAAGCTTACCACAATTCATGGAAATAATACACAAATACGTTGACTGGCGATGAATATGGCACAAATTCCGATCTGCCTCTGTCCCAGGCTTTTATTTAGAAAAAAATATAAGCTGGTTCTCAACGCACTGTTTCTGAGTAAGTTTATTTTAAAATGTGGCACTGAACTGACGCTCCTAATTGACTATATTGGCGGGTCTAACCAATCGGGCCATGTTTACACAGCTTTTCAAAAAAAGTACCCCTACTACCATTTCCCCTAACAACAAAAAATTAGTATTTTTAGTCCGACTAATCGTGTTTCGCCTTACATTTACTTCTATCCAATCAAATAGGATTTAACATGGTGGCCTATTTCCCGTAAACTGGTGGTTTCAAAACATGCCACTGTGCGATTATTATTTGGTGTTGTCTGACACCCTCACTATTTTCTTTTGGCTATAATTTGTTAATTCCTAGACTATTTGCGTAACACTTAACCTATTCTTTGTCAGCAAGTCCTAAGGAACCCAAATATATAAGCTTTAAGGGAGCTAAGTGGCGGCGTTCAAAATATGTATTTTCTTCTAGGATAGTCGTGCTGTTACCACCTCCTCACTTCCAAACTTTATGGTGTCTGCTGTACTGTCAGACTAATGTCAGGAGTTTAGACATAAAACAGTAGAATGTCATGTTTCCTAATAAGAATTTTACAGGTTTTTAAACCTAACTCTCGTATGGGTAGTGTTTTTTATCACTGTCTATTTGAAAAAAAAAGCTAGTGCTTCATGCCTTACGCTTGGGGTGGCATTAATTGTATATCGCGAGACGCGTGTTAGTGTTGCCGGCGTTCCTGCTTTCAGCCCTCCCTCTCTCTATCCTAATTCCATCTGTCTTTTCATCACGCAGTGTATAAAATGAAATTAATGCTAGTATTAATCTAGGTCATTACGCAGTGCCTATCTCAAGGTTTTCTAAGAAATACAGTACACGTTTTATTGTTTTGTTGACACGCGTGTATGCTGCTGTAGGCTTTACTAGTAAACGTGAAAGCGTGAGAACATGCAGACGAAGCAGAAAAAGGGGATCTCGAGTACCGTCATTGTGACAGCACTGTTCTTTACCATTCTCTTTCCTTTTATCGAATTAATGCGTTAGGTTTTACAATTTACTTTTTAATTTATATATGTGTATTTAGAATGTCTCACGACAGTTGTTAATTATAGTGTGTTGTTTCTGCTACATGTATTACAGACGGTACTATCACTAATGTGGTCATTTCATTGCAGACGACTGTCTTTAGATATTTGTAGTGAAAATGATATAGATGTATTAAATATGAAGACACGAGTAACCCAACCTAAATGACGTAGAGCAGTCTTCTTCTTCTTCTTTGTTCGCCCTGAAAAGGACGGTGGTTGCGTTGTGTCTGTTTACAGCGTAGCTGTGATATCTGCACCTTTCGGTCGACACATCCGACTTCTGCACGGCATTTTTTAGGACCGGGTTTGCCTTCCCATTGCGATCCGTGCTCGCTCAGCCAGCCTGCACTGCTGCAAACTGTTTCCAGGACCACCACGTGGAGGTGGAGCACGGTCTTGACCAGCTCTGGTTCGCTGGTCCTGACGCAGGCAGTCAAGCTATGAGTCGCTGACTGCGGTCTCTATTGCTGCGTCTTCTGGTCCCATGTAGAGTAGTGATAATGGTCTAATGGACCGTAAATTGACTAAATAACTAACATTTCTTTTATGACAGCATGTCTCGTAATTGTTCGTGCATCTTTTAAAATCTTGCCCTGGTCGACTTACCGCCTCTGAGAAGCCTTGGTCGACTTACTGCCTCTGAGAACAACGTTTGAAGTTTGACGAAACTCCAGTTCATGTACTGTTTATCAATCGTGTTGTTGGCTACTTTCCATAATCAAACTGTTCTTGCACACCTTCATTTGCGCACTTTTTTTCTATTTTCGTGAGAGTACATATAAGGGGAAACAGTACAATTATTGTCTAACTTTCAACCACAGTTGTGGTTGAAAGATATTGCACTCCCTCGAAAATAGAAAAAAGTGCGCCAGTGACGGTGTGCAAAAATGTGACTGACCAACCAACTAAGTACTTACAGCGGCAATTATGTATTTTGATAAATAAGTAGTTTCTGTAAAGAAATTTCAATCTTCAGAATTGCCCATCTAATTTGTATCTATAATTGCAGCATGTAAATGTTTAAGTGTTTTTCTCCACTTTGAACAGGGCTCCAAAGGAGAAATTAGGAGGATACCTGTACCCCCACATCGCTACACACCCCTGCAGAAAGATTGGCTCAAAATTTTCACGCCCATTGTAGAAAATCTTAAACTAAATGTCAGATTTGTGTCAAAGAAACGGCAAGTGGAAATAAAGGTTTGTGTAGTTTTAAAACATTTTATTACTGTTCACAAGCTGGGAGAAGTGAGTGAGCATTTTGCTTGTTCTCCATTAACTGTATTTATTGTTAATAATGTTCTTTTTAAAATTTCATTCTGTGAATGAAGTTTGCTTTATGTTGTTTAACACTTATGAAATATGTTGTTGTAATATTGAATCACATATACTGTCCCACCGTGATCTTTTCTAGGTCAGCATATTTTTCTTTGCAACCAGTTGTGTGCTATAATGCCTACCCTTTATGGGATAGAAAAAGGCTAAGATCTATCACATCTACCTGTTAAACCTTGTGGAATGATGGGAGCATAAGGAACAGATGCATGCAGTCATACCAACTATTTATAAGAAAAATGTGATATGAATTCCCAGTGAGATAATCAGCATTATAAAGTCTGACAATCTCAGGTGGGTAGTGAATGTAAAATGAAAGAAAATTAACAGAGATGCTAAGGAAATCTATGTAGAACAGTTCAAATATGTAAAACTGAAATGTGCACCAAGAAAAGAAAATGGACATAGTAGAATTAATCTGAGAGTCTTCCTCAAGTACCTTGCCAGCTAGCATAGATGATCCTCTCTCTCCACAACTTTCAGTCCCTAGTGCTGTTGTTGACTTCATTGCATCCCACGATGGTAAACTATCTTTGTCGACCTCTGTTTTTCATACTGTCACAGTATATTCCAGCTGTTGTCTTCTGATAACATGTCCAAAAAAAGTAGACTGCTTCCTTCAAATATGAGTAATAAGCTTCCTCTGTGCACTGGCCTCTTTCGGGGCATCCTCATTACTCTCTTGATCTCTCCATAGTTTTCTTGACATTTATCCGTAGCATTCTTGACATTTATCTGTAAAACCACATCTCTGTGGCCTCCAGTATTATCCCCGACTTGCTTCCATAAATAACACTGAAGAACTGTCTTTCTTCCAGTGACAAAGATTTGTTCATTCTTCTTCTTCTTCTTCTTCTTGCGATCGCATCTTTGATGATTACACCGTCAGACGAGTTCTCATGATGAATTCGACTGTTGTTTGAAGTTCCTCTTTAACTCCATATAGCTTTGAGTTTAGTGTTGAGTCATTGGGCCAGTATATCTTTCTTAACTGGTCATACAGAGGACAGTCCTGTAGAACATGCTCAGGAGTTTGTTCGTTTAATCCACATGTGCACAGTGGTGAAGCAGACAATCGTAGCTTGTGCATGTGTTTATTCAGTTTGTTATGCCCTGTCCTGAGTCGAAAAATAGTTGTCTGTCCCTGCCGGTCGAGAGTGTGATAGTCGTCTTTGGGTTGGTTCTGTTCTCTTCTGATAGTCTGGATAGCTCTCTTTTTCTCAAAGTATGTGACTTCATTATCTTCTTGTTCACATTCTCCTCCCTTTTTTGCAAGTTTATATGCCTTTTCATTTCCGGGTACACCACAATGAGATGGTACCCACTGAAGTATGGTTCTCTTTTTGGCAGCTACCTTGTTTAGTTCATTTCTCAGATGCAGGAGTTTACCACCCTTGAGAGCTTGCAGGACAGACAGTGCATCTGTGAGGATGACTACCTGGTGGCAGTCAGAGTTGGTGTTATAAATCATATTTGCAGCTTGCTCTAGAGCTTGAACCTCAGCTGTATAGTTGGAACAGAATTTACCAGTGGGAATGTGCCTAGTCTCATAGTGGTTGTCAGGATATGAGATAAAGATACCGGCACCTCCATTCCTAACAGCATTAGTTGCTGATCCATCTGTATAGGCATGTATCCATGATTGATCGGGATAGCTTTCTTGGATCATACTCAATGTAGCAGTTCGTTTTTGCAGATCATTATACTCACATCCACTTGTGAGACCACTGACTGTTGTATTAATTTGGAGGGCACTGCTGGCCTGCTCCCATGGTACAGGGTATAGGGTGGGCTTCAGTGGTGTTGTCTTCATGGATAGGTCTTCTTGATGCTGTCTTATAAGTCTTTTCCCCCGATGCACAAAGCTGCTACGCTTTAGACGTCCCAATGCCAGATCATCTAGTCTTGCCTTCATTGGGTGCATTGGCATACTGTTGTACTTTTCACTATGGATCATGGTTTTTTGTGTCTCTTCTATGGGACAATGTCTGTAATCCAGCAACCTTCTGCATCTCTGTTATTGGTGTAGTTTTCATGGCTCCTGTAATGAGCCTGAGAGCTTGATTTTGCACCTTGTCCAAAGACTGCAGATGTGAGTTAGCAGCTGATGACCATGCTGCTGAGCTAAAACTCTAAGTGTGGTCTTATTACTCCATTATAAATCTTCTTTAGATTTCGTTCATTTGCTCCCCAGTTGGTACCTGCTAATTTTCTGAGTATGCCTAGTCGTCTTCGGGCCTTTCCTTCTGCATTTTCAATATGCTTATTCCATGTAAGCTTTGGTCAAATGTCACCCCAAGATAGGTGGGGTAGCTTTCTTCCTTGATCACGGTTGTCCCTAGGTGTATGTTAGCTGATTTGTCCTTGGGGGCGAGGGAGAACAGTGTTGTGGAGGTTTTGTCTGTGTTTATTGTGATAAGCCATTTCTCTGCCCATGACACTAGCATGTCTGCTGCCCGCTGCATTCTATAATTTGCTGTGGTGACATTTTCATCAGCGCACCAGAGTACTAGGTCATCTGCATATAAGGCAGCTTTAACTCCTGCAGGGAGATCTTTCACCAGGTCATTGATGTAAACAAGGAAGAGTGTTGGGGAAATTACTCCTCCTTGAGGTACCCCCTGATGGAGCAACACTTTTCTGCTCTGCAGACCGTCAAGAGTGACTCAAGTTCTCCTGTTATGCAAGTATGACTGGATCCATTTCATCATGTTGCCTTGGATTCCACTTCTCCTAAGTTTTGCAATGAGGCCATCTTTCCACACCTTGTCAAAGGCCTGCTTGAAGTCGACCCAGATCGTTAGGACTTTTTCTTCTCCTGGAAGGCATCTTCTATTGCTTGAGACAAGTAAGTAACTTGGTCTTCTATATTGTAGCATTCTCTAAATCCAGCTTGTTCCGGCACCAGGATCTGCTCAGACTCTAAATACCATTTCAATCTGTGGTTGACTATTCGCTCCATAGTCTTCCCAACACAGCTTGTGAGACTGATTGGCGGGTAACTTGCAGCCTCGGTCTTACATTTCCCTTTCTTTAGTATGGGTATTGTGATGGCTTCTCTCCATACTTGGGGTACCGTTCCTTTCAACCAGCTGTGGTTGAATATCTCAAGCAGTTTTGTCTTTGCTGCTGAGCTCAGATTTACTAGCATTTCGTTGCTGATTTTGTCTGGGCCGGGTGACTTTGAAACTTAAGCTTGGAAATAGCCTTCTGTAGTTCTCCTAGTGTGATGGGTTCCCTCATTGGGGCAGGAGTATCTGTCTGTCCCATGGTTGCCAGTATTTCTTTTCTTATCTCTCTCTGATGGTCTATGTTAATGGGTAAGTTGCTTTCTGAACTGTATCTTCTAGCAAACAAGTCTGCAGCTTGTTTTCCTCTGAAAAGTTTGCCACCTTCATCCAAGGTGATAGTCTGCCTTGGTGAGGAATGCTCTTCATTTAGAGACTTGACTAATCTCCAAAGTTTCCTGCCGTCTTTCTCAAGGTTCAGCGATGCCGTTTTAGTTCTCCAGCTTTTCCGCTTTTCTTCTAGCTTTGTTCTCTGAAACTCTGCTACAGCCTTTTTCCATTTGTTGTGAGTTTCAAGTGAAGGCTGAGACTCTGCGTCCTTTCTAGCCTTGTCCATAGCTTCCTGACGTTCTTGGAGTGTGCTGGACCAGTATGGTATGTAGTTACGCCGGCATCCTTTGGGAATGGTTTCTTTTGCAGCTTGTAGTATGCATCTGTTGAAGTCTTTTACCACTTCATTAATGTCTCTGTTCTGTACCTTGAGGGTAGACAGCAGCGTGTTCACCTGATGCCTGAATAAACCCCAGTTGGCTTTTTTGTAGTTCCATCTTGTAATGGCTGGGCCTGTACTGAGAGTTGCACTCTGGACAGTAAGAAAGATTGGGCGATGGTCGCTTCCCCCTAGTTGGTCTCCTACTTCTCTACTAATAGATCCAGCTATATCTGGTGTGGAGAAGGCAAGATCTGGTGTTGAGGTTGTGTGCCATCCTCTGGAGTAGAAGGTAGGAGTATCTGTGGCATTATTGACTAGGATTAGGGAGTGATCATCTTGCCAAGTTTCAACCTCTTCACCTCTGTGATCCAGATGGTTATAGCCCCAGCTCTGGGAGTGGCTATTAAAGTCTCCAACTGCTATAAAGTTGGTGGCTGGTACCTGTATAGAGCTGAGACTCAGGGGTTTGTTGTTCGGACAGTAATAGTTCAGGAGTTCTATTTCCATCTTGTCTACCTTTATCTGCAGCAGCTGATATTCTGCTCCATCCATGAAGGTTTTCCTTTCGTGTGCAGGAATGTTATTCCTTACAAGAGTAAGTACTCCTCCTTTTCGTCTATCTTGTCTGTCGGATCTGAAGCATTGATATCCCCTTATTTTAAAGGTTTGATCTGCTTTCAAGTGAGTCTCTTGGATACAGCAAACACTGACTTGCTTCTCATACAAGATGTTTTCCAGCTCTGTCTTTTTGCTGTATCCAGCCTGCTTGCTGTTGACTCCCTCTGCATTCCAGTGCATCATGACAAGTGGCACTCTGGGTTTCTCTTTTTCTGTTTTGTTTTGGTCAGTAGTTCTCCTCCGCCGTCTGTTGACTCCACAAGACGGTCTAGAGGGTCCTCCAGTAGCTGAGGGTGGGCTCTGTCGAGGCTCAGAGCCCGGCACTGCACCTGCCTGGTGGAGCTCCACAGGGCGAGCACCAGAACGAGATTTATTTGACGGTGTACTCTCCATAGAAAAAAAAAAGCGAGTTGCATGATACTGTGGTTTCCGGTGCGCCTTCTGGCCCAGTATCTACGACTTTAGCACCTGTTCAACGGGAGAGTGGGCTCATCCCTAATCTGTTTATGTTCCCAGTAGTAGACTATTCGCAAGCAGCCTGGGGGTGTCACTGCTCTGCGCGGACCTTGTTTACCGAGGCGGCGTCCGAGCTCGTATGGTGAAAATATGGTTGCGTTATCTTCAAAATAGCCCTGTCTTTCCGTGGCTTTTCTGCCATCCTGCAACTTTGAGTTAGGGAGTTCTGAGCTCCAGTCTCTTTCCCAGGCATTTTATCCTGGCCTGGCACGCATACAGAGGACCCCACTTCTGGTTCTAAGTTAGCAGTTGGGGATAGGTGGGGTAGCACACTGTGCATTCCCCGTCATCCAGGGGGCTCTCCAACTATGCAGAGCTTGCACAATGCTGTGCTCTGGTTCTGGGCTCTCCCAAGGAATCCTCACGTCCTGCACAGAGCCACTTCCCGATACCCACCACCTGCCAACCCTCCATTGTAGAAATCTCCTGCATGCGGCCATCCAGTCAAGAGCCAGTATTAAGTCTGGTGCCCAAGTGATCCCCCCAAGCTCAGTGTGCAATGCTGGGTTCTCATCATGCTGCAACACAGGAGGGATTGTGATGCTCAGCCATCTCTCTCAATTCTGCACCGATAAGTGACATCGGGGACTTAACTTTGCCTCAGTACTGGGAGGCCCCGTTTCCGGGTACACCACACACAGCCAATTGAGGCAACGGTCGCCATGGGCGTGATAGACGACAAACAGTGAAGAATGAGGCAAGAAAGCATTTAACCCATGAAGTGGGGGTGGATTGGTGCAGACCAGAGCATGTACCACTCGCCGGTGGGTTCTGCATCTACACCTATAGGGTTCCACCCACTCCTCAGCCCATTTAGTCTGGCCCCTCACCCAGGACCTGTCCGGCTTGGGTGACCCTGCCAGGAGTAAAACTCCCGCCGGCATAGCTCCCGGGATCATTGAGGCGCTCAAGCTCTCCAACCACGGCAAGGTAGGCTTACATGTGGAGAGGATTTGTTCATAAAAAATACTTATTGTTTTAGGGAACACTGCTTTTGCTTGGGCATTCATAAATCTGAGGAAAGTATAAAAAAAACAAGAGGAAAAAAAAATACTATGAACAAAAGTTGATGGAAGAAAAGACTGTTTACAGTGAGGAAAAAGCCCGTAAAAGCTCTGGGTGGCAGAGAAAGAGATTTTTCTTCAGTGGCATTAAAAGGCCTAGTGAGCTTTTGGTGGTGAGTTGCTGGTCTTTCTTACCCCACACTAATAGAAATTATGATCAATGTGTTATTTAGGCTGGTAAAGAAACAGTGGATATTGGTGCCTTGCAAAGAGCTGAAGATTTTGTCAAAGCGTTCGTTCTTGGTTTTGATGTCGAAGTAAGTAATTTTCTTGTCACGCCATGTTTTATCCATTTTTACTGCTCATCTGAAATTATAAACCTGCATCAAAGCACTCATGTGCTCTTGCAGTGGTAGTTGTTGCAACTTGTTTTACGTGATGATGATGCTAGCCCATCATATAACTTCTTAATAGTCACCTCCTACCACATGCCTGAGCAGGAGTGCTATTAATTCTTTGTCTCCTCAGAGACCCCCAGGAACTATAAGGGGCCTGCTTGTCCATGATGAATTAAGTTTCAGTTTTGTCATCAATTTTTTTTTTTTTTTCAAAGGTAATGCTGATTCTGTGGCATGTTTCTTGTCATAAATAGTTTTTGTAAAAAATATTATGTTACTTATCCGCACACAAATACTGGGGTATGCCAGTCATTAGAAATGCCTGTCTTGTTGATCTCACACTGATTTTGTCATAATTGAATATGACCAATAAGTGGAAAGGATGCACACACACCATTTTATTGTTAGGGCTTTAGCATAATATTGTGTGGAACATTTATTTTCTGTTTTTAAGTGCATTTGGTAACAATAATAAAAGGGACCTCAAGACGCGTCAACAGTGAGAAATGCAGTTAGCGACCCATAGCTAGACTGCTTGCGTCAGGGTCAGCGAACCTGAGCTGACCAAGACCCTACTCCACCTCCAAGTGGTGGTCCTGGAAACAGGCTGCATCACTGCAGTCTGGCTGAGTGAGTAGGGATCGAAGAGGGAAGGCTAACCCGGTCCCAAAAATGCTGTATGTGTCGGATGTGTCGGCTGAAAGGCGCAAATATCGCAGGTTCACTGTAAACGGACACAACGCAACCAACGTCCTTTTCAGGACGAACGAAGAAGAAGAAGATCCCTAGAGCTTTTTCTTAACCACTTGAATCATGTCTTTCAGACTCCTATGCACCCCAGTACCATACTTAGTGCCCTTGATATTACTTATTTCTGGTTTCATGCCATTACTTAACTACATGAACACATTTGCTGCAGGCTATATCACACCAAAACATTGTGAACCTTTTATGATACATGTTTTTTATATTTAGGGGAGTGGGAGAAAGGGACAACAGTAATGCTATTTTCGTAAATAATTGCAGGTTTTGATACAAATGCATAGGGTTTACTCAAAACAGTAATAACTATGCACACCAAAGCATTTTGATGGTGTAATGCTATTGATTGCAATGGACAGACAGCCATATTGGATTTTAATTTAATATTCCAATTCACCAAGGCTTTTTTATTTGTTGAGTTATGAGCACCGAAATTGTAATGGAAGCTGAGTATTGTATTTAAAAACTTTTATTGGATTAGTTTTTAACTTAAGTAGATTCTTAGACGATAATAATAATAATAACCCCTTCAAGTCATAACTGACTATGGGAATGCGCCCCTGAGGTGATAACCCCCAGCTGCTTTTTTCCTGGTGTTCCTTTCGAAGTTTTGTTTTCTCTTCTGCTTGTTGTGAGAGCTTCTTTTTGCCCAGTCTGAAGTGGCGCCGTAGAGAGCATCGCCATTTGGTGCGATCGTCAGCTTCATCCTCCCAGCTTGCTGGATTTATGTCCAGTGCCCTCATGTCTCTCTGTGGTTGCCAGCTGTTGACTATTTTCATTCATCTTGCCAAAACCAAACCTGCCCAGATATGAAGGCTATGAAACATTGTCGGCACCCACTCTAGCGTCGAAGTCACCAAGGAGAACAAGTTGTTCTTGCCTAGGTGGGCTTTTGATGACTGCTGCTAGATTCTCGAAGAACTCATCTTTAGCTTTCAAGAGTACAGAATAGGAGTATACACACTGACAAGGGTGATGGGACTTGCACTAGTTTGCAGGTGGAGCATTAACAGGCATTCTGATCCTATCTCACCTGGTTCAGCCTTTTTAGTTAGCGGCTTTTTTGCAAACCTACTCAGTGTTCTCTAGTTTCATTAAAGTCTTTCCCTTGCCAAAAAAATGTGTATTCCTTCTCATTCACCATCCCATAGCTTGCCAGGTGCGTTTCCTGAAGTGCAGCTATATCCACCTGGAGTCATTTAAGTTAGTCGTTGATAATGGCTGTCTTCCTGACATTTATGTCCTCTAGGTTTTTAGATAGTCCAGTCAACATAGTCCGGACGTTCTAACATCCCAGTCTGATAGTTGATTTATTTCTATTATTTCTTGTTTTGTGATTATTGCTTGGTGAAACATTTTCTGTCACACTGTGACCCTAATCCCCATGCACTCAATGGGGAAAGCAGACTGTGGTGGGACAATACCTAATTGGTTGGGGGCTGCCCAGCTTGAAGCTCGCGGTAGCTGTCCAGTGAGATCCAAGAACCTCTCCCACTGACGGAAGTAGCCCCTATGCCAGTTGGGCAAAATGCTTATAACCAGTAACTGCTGCTTCCCATGTTGTGAAGCTGGAGTGTCCTCTCCAGGGCCCGAGTTTGGGCACAGTTATATGGAGATCACGCTGTTGTCCATGCAGCATGTTCCCCCTCTCCACTCAGCCAAAGAAACGGCAGTAGCTGATACAGTTTGGTACCAGCCACATTGAAGGAGTTGCTAGAATAATGAATAATGTTGAACCAGCATTAGACTGCTGTAGGGACTCAGACTCCAGATTTATCCTCAGGGTTTACTCCCAAAACCTTTCCTGTAAACGGATATTCCCACAAGGCAGCGGTGGTTTGAGTTCAAAGTTTTACCTTCTCCTAGATAGCCTACCAACCAAGGATCACGAGCCCTATCTGCTCGAATCTGCTGGTTTTAGGTGCCAGTGACTTGCTTTTGCCCCTTCTCCCGTCAGTGGAAACAGTTCCGCCGGGCTCAAATTAAGCCACACATGAAGGCCGGGAGCTGGGCATCGTTGTCAAAGGCTGTTTGAGGTGCATTCCATAGAAGCATTTATGTGCAGTGAGAGCTTATGCTTACTACAACTCCTGGCTATGACAGCCTTAGGAGTCAGATTCTTAGATATAGAACTGTAATGTTGGTATCTAAAAATAGTAACACTTTTGTCAAAATTTTACATTATTTGCAATAAGTCAAAATTTTGGTAAGATGTTAAAAATCTGGCCTGAAAAAGTTTTATTATCCACTGGCAAGTATCTGCTAAATCTCATATTGCTTGACTAAGAAATGACAAAGTTATAAGAAAAGTAGTGACATAAAACAAGGTTCTGAGAAATTAATGGTTTCTTCATAGGAAAAACACAATTTCTTAAGAAAATACAGTTATCAAAATACACCTTCTTAGAATGTGCTTTGATAAATGATTTTGATAATTTAGATTCAGAAGAATATATATTATTAAAAGTCTAATCTCAATTTTCATGTTTGCATGAATTTTTCGTACAATGTACGTATTTTTGATACTTTTAGCAGTGTATGGCCGTACAGACTCGTTGTACGGATTTTTCTCCCCCTCCCCCACAAAAAAAATAAAAAAATTCTAAAAATATTTTCCAACCCAAGTTTTTAAAAATTTTAAATCAGAAAATATTTTCTAGCCCAGGTTTTTTTTAAACCAATTTTTTAATTGTTAATTCCGGGAATCTCGGCGTTTGTTTTTAAACTGAGGTCTCTCCCAGCAACCAATCAAATCCTTTTATACCCAACAATTCGGCAAAAAACTTTGAATTCGGCATCAAACACTTTCGGTTTTCAGCGTGACATGACATATTTTTTAAAGTTACCGGTTATCAACGACCACGCTTGCCTTCACACTTCGACGTCAGTTTGTTTAAAAAAGCTAAGTACTTATAACTTGGTTAAATATTGCTGTTGTTTTGCTTTGTTGCAATTTAATCGCTGTCTTAATCTTTCCAGTTATATCTTGCCCTTCAATATATTTCCGATAAATTGTCATAATATTCTACATAACTAGAAAAAAAAAGTTTGTTTGCGTTGAGTTGGCCTACTTTATTCCAGCACTCGAGATTCGTTGCTTTATTTTTTTATAAAGTGGCGATCTATTATCACTGGTCTAGGCCACCAACTTTTAAATAATAATTTTGTAAATTTTTGGTAGTACGTTTTTTTCTTCCTAGATTTGATATTCTGTCCATAATTTGGTAAATTTTTTATTTTTTGCTGTTAGCTGTTTGCTTTGCTTCGTTGTATTTTATTTTTGTCGTTCCCTTAATCTTTCCAGTTATATTTTGACCATTTAAATATTTCCAGTAAATTAATATCATAAAATTCTGCGTAGGCCCTACAAAAGTAGAAAAAAAAAGTTTATTTGCGTTGAGTAGGCTTTATTCTAGCGGTTGAGATTCGCTGCTTTATTTTTTAATAAAGTGGCAATATATTATCACTGGTCTAGGCTACCAACTCTTAAATTCCTAGATTTGATATTCTGTTCATAATTTGGTAAATTTTTTTTTTTTTGCTGTTAGCCGTTTGCTTTGCTTCGTTGTATTTATTTTTTGTTCTCTTAATCTTTCCAGTTATATTTTGATCATTTAAATATTTCCAATAAATTAATGTCATAATATTCTGTGTCGGCCCTACATAACTAGAAAAAAAGTTTGTTTGCGTAAACTTCGCTGCTTTATTTTTCAATTAAAAAAAATCCACACAGACTGCAGGAGGTCTATGAATGCGGACACACACACTTCTTTTTTACAGTGTAAGATTAACATTGATACATGCTGTGCAGGCTTTAAGCCCACAAATGCAATTCTGCAAAGTGCTAAAAGTACATGTGTTCATTATAATATTATTTTTTAAATAAAATTTTGCCTCGTTTTGGCCGGTGATATTAGAGCGCATGTCCAAATAAAAAAGACCTTTAGGTCTAGATTTTTTATTATAATTCAAAACACTGTGCATCGAAAGAATAGTACCTCACGATCACTAAGTTTTTTTATATGTAAAGAACAGCATGAGACTATTAGCATGTTTTATATCACACTAATTCAAATGCTAATAGATTTGTATATGTCATTTCTCGTTTTAAAACTGTATTGTGTATAATTTATTAATATATTTTTTGCGTAAGGATTTTTGGGTGTTTGTAAGGATTGTTTTGGTCCGGCGTACAGGTTTTTGTCTCAGGAGGTTGACAGATATGTGTTTGTCCTATTTTGACGTAAAATGCACTGCCGCTCCACCCCTTAATATTGCTTTCCTGCGGTATTATTTGTATTAGTTTTATTGTAATATAATTTTGTTCACACATGAAGTGCTTAATTTGTATTATGTTTTATGAATTGAATGAACCCATTAACTGCTGTATTGTAATTTATCCCTGATAAAATGTAGGAGTTTACTTCATGTCTCTAGACTGATACACACACAAATATATAATTAGCCAATATATTTGCTTCATAAAAATTAGCCATAGCATTAAAAAAGCTTATAAAATTAAAAATTCTCTAGGCCAGGGATTGACCACATGACTATATTAGCCACTTGGGTACTCCACCCAGGCTGATATCTGATTGTGTTTTGCATAACTTCAGAGCCAGCATAACATTTATCAAGCCATGACCATAATGTACTAAGCAGTAGGGGATAGTGGAACTGGGTCTGCTAAATTCTGCCACAGTCATTTGTTGTGCTATCATTAAAAAAAAATTACTGTGATACTCAAGTATGATCTACAAAATCAGTATTTCCTTCTCTTGCAGGATGCCCTTGCACTTCTTCGCTTAGACCACCTTTACCTCGAGAGCTTTGATGTTACAGATGGTAAGATTTATATAACATTGTTTTTTGTTAACATTGCTTGTTGAGAGTGGTATAGTCAGTTTTCAGAGTTATTACACATAATCACAGCCTGTGTTGACATTAAGACTGCCAAGAACAATCAAAGAAATTCCAAGGTACACAATTCAGTTTAAGAAAACTTCATTAGGTTGACTGTAAAACGCCATGGGCATTGTTATATTTAAACATAAATCGCCAACCGAACGTGCCCCTGTTGTAGGTTCTACTTTGATAGCAGTACATGGCAATCCCCCGGTTTTAACGCTGTTTGATTAGCGTTTTTTGACGTTACATGGCAATCCCCCGGTTTTAACGCTGTTTGATTAGCGTTTTTCGACGTTACTCTGTTTTTTAATTTATGCCATATGTCTGTTATACACTTTAAAAATTTGATTGTGCTCTAAGCACTAAAATCCCTGATATGTAAATGTAGTCCTACATTCGGGATGGGCATGCATAGATTCAAGGCGTGCATCCACAGCTCAACCTTTGCAAAACATGTCTTAAATATGAACAGAAAAGCTGTTCAGTTACCTTAAAGCAGCTTTTTGACTTCTTCATGTTTAACATTATCTCTTTCTTAATGTTTACAGTTAAGCCACTGAAAGGAGATCATCTAGCAAGAGCTATTGGCAGGCTGGCTGGCAAAAATGGGAAGACAAAATTCACAATAGAAAATGTCACAACAACCAGAATTGTCCTTGCAGACAGGTTAGGTCACACAGTTTATTATTATTTATTAGTTTTTAGTGGGGAATCTTTGACTTTTAATCGCCAGAGCTGGTGCAGTTGCCTACCATATGATTTGCAAAGCACAAAATTAAAGGTTTATGTACTTCTTTGCCAGTAAAAATGAATAGGAAGCATTTCATATGAATCGGTGAGCATGTAAAGTTTTAGCCTTGACTGCCTTCATGCACTATGAATCGTTGTGAGACACAGAAACCACACACCTAACCAGCAGCTGTGAAAGAAATGCAGAAATAACACTTTATTGTGACACTTTAATGCACACAAGAATGCTTATGCAGTTGGGGAATGCGAGATATATATATATATATATATATATATATATATATATATATATATATATATATATATCTATATATATGTATGTATACATATGTATGTATATATATATATATATATATATATGTATGTATGTGTGTAAGTGTGCATGTGTGCATGGCATGGCATATGCATGGCATGGCATGGCATATGCATGCATGCATACATACATACATACATACATATATATATACATACATATATATACATACATATGTATACATACATATATAGAGATACACATATATAGATACACACACATATATATATATACATACATATATATACATATAATAATAATAATAATAGCCCCTTCAGTCATAACTGACTATGGGAATGCGCCCCTGAGGTGGCAGCCCTCAGCTGCTTATTTTCTTGGTGCTCCTTTCGACATTTTCTCCTCACCTCTGCTTCTTGTGTGAGCCTCTCTTCGCCCAATCTGAGGTGGCGGCGTAAATAGCATCGCCACTTAGTGTGATCGGCAGCTTCATCCTCCCATGTTGCTGGATCCATGTCCAGTGCCCTCATATCTCTCCTGCACACATCTTTGAACCTCAGCTGTGGTCGCCCAACTGTTCTCTTTCCATCTGCTAATTGTCCGTAGAAGATATCTTTTGGGATGCGACCATCTTCCATGCGGCGAACATGGCCAAGCCAGCGAAGTCTGCACTGTCTAAGCAGCGTATACATACTTTGAAGGCCAGCACGTGACAACACCTCGACATTTGTCACTTTATCTTTCCACGAGATGCCGAGGATGCGGCGTAGACACCGCAAATGGAAGGTATTGAGCCTTCTTTCTTGCTTAGCATAGGTTGTCCAGGTCTCGCTGCCATATAGGAGTGTGCTGGTGACGCAGGCATTATATACCGCAGCTTTGGTCTTCATTGTGAATTTAGAGTTTCCCCAAACACGCGATGTGAGGTGGGCAAAGGTAGCTGCAGCTTTGCCAATGCGACTGTCGATTTCTGTATCCAGTGAGAGTTTGTCACTGATGGTAGACCCTAGGTATGTGAAGTGGTGCACCACTGCCAATTCATAGTTATCGATAGTGATAACTGGTGCAGCACCCACATCCTGACTCAGCACATTCGTTTTCTTTAGACTTATTGTGAGGCCAAAGTTCTTGCATGCTTTAGTGAAGCGATTCATCAAGCTCTGAAGTAATTTCAGTCCAAAGACTGGTATACATGTCTTGGCAGATGTGCAGTACAGTAGTTTGCCGTTGCTTTCAGTACGTGGTTCATTATATATGTAAAACTAAATCTCAGAACGTTATTTTTTAAGGATTTTATAGGTCTGGCCCTCTAGTGTTACCCTTTACCATAATCTGGCCCTCGGCCAACCTTAGCTTGGCCACCACTGGCTTTGAGTGACGACTGCAGCATCATCAGCGAACAACAAGTCTCTTATAGTGACCCTTCTGATTTTTGTTTCTGCCTTCAGCCTTGAAAGATTAAACAGACGGCCATCTGACCTAGTGTGAAGGCATATTCCTTCAGTTGCATCTCTGAATGCATGTTTCAAGAGTAAGGCAAAGAAGATTCCAAAGAGGGTTGGAGCCAGAACACAGCCTTGTTTAACGCCACTTCGTATGTCAAAGGGCTGTGACGTGCTTCCAGCATATTGGACTGTTCCCTTCATGTCGTCATGGAATGACTTTATCATTTCCAGCATTTTAGAAGGGCAGCCTATTTTCAGGAGGATTTTAAAGAGTCCATCCCTACTAACCAGGTCGAATGCTTTTTTGAGGTCTATAAAGGCGATATATAATGGTCTTTTCTGCTCTCTTGATTTTTCCTGAAGCTGGCGGAGAGAGAAGATCATGTCTGTTGTTGATCTGCCAGCTCGGAATCCACACTGTGCCTCTGGATATATGCGCTCAGCTAACTTGTGTAGTCGCATTAAGATGACTTTGGCAAAAAACCTTACCAACAATACTAAGAAGAGAGATGCCTCTGTAGTTATTGCAATCACTTCTGTCTCCTTTATTTTTATACAGTGTTACAATCTTGGCATCTCACATGTCTTGAGGAATAGTTGTCTCTTCCCAGCACTGGCACAGCATTCTATGCAGGGGATGTAATAGCGTGCTCTTACAGCATTTGATTAAATCAGGAGGAATCCCATCACTGCCTGGTGCTTTGCCAGAGCCCAAGCTATCAATGGCCTTGCTGAGTTCCTCTAATGTTGGTTCGGCATCCAGCTCCTCCATAGTTGGCAGACTATTGACAGCATCAAGGGCTGCAGGCGTAATGGTATTGTCTCTAGCGTAAAGCTCAGAGTAGTGCTCGACCCACATCTCCATCTGCTTACCCTTATCGGTTAGCTTCTCTCCGCTGATGGTTTTTAGCTGTGCCGTCTTACTTTTATGGGGGCCAAGTGCTTTCTTTATACCGTCATACATTTGTCTAATGTTGCCTGTTTGCGCTGCGATCTGGATGCTCTCACTGAGCTGGAGCCAATAGTCATTTGCACAGCGTCGAGCAGTTTGTTGAACTTTGCTTCTCGTAGCCATCAGGGTCTGTAGGGTTCTGGCACTCGGTGAACGTTTGTATTCATTCATAGCACTGCGCTTAGCTTCAATGACAGGTGCCATCACATCTGATGAAGCATCAAACTAGTCATTTGACTTTGCTGTTTTCTTACCAAAGGTGGCAAGTGCAGTACTTTGAATGGTGTTCCGTAGATGCTCCCAGTTCTCTGTAATAGTATCACCATGCTGAGGGCTACTGAGCACTTTCTTGAAGGTCGCAGTGAATTGAGCGATCATGAAAGGGTCTGACATCTTGCTGGTATCAATGCGTGGTTTCCCTTCATGTCTGACACGATAGTTTTCTTGGTTGTGCTCTGATTTTGCAGCAAACCAAGGAGTGATCTGTATCACAGTCTGCACTATGGTACGAGCGCGTGGAGAGCACAGACCTGAGGAGTGGCCTTCTGATGAGAATCAGGTCAAGTTGGTGCCAGTGCTTGGATCGTGGGTGTCTCCATGACACCTTATGCTGGGGTTTTGTCTGAAAGTAGGTGTTGGTCACGCAGAGGTCATGGTGGACGCACAACTCTAAGAGCCGTTGTCCATTTTCATTCATCTTGCCAATACCAAACCTGCCCAGACATGAAGGCCATGAAACATTATCGGCACCCACTCTAGCGTTAAAGTCACCAAGGAGAACAAGCTGTTCTTGCCTAGGTATGCTTTTGATAACTGCTGCTAGATTCCCGTAGAACTCATCTTTAGCTTCTGAGGCAGAGTACAGAGTAGGAGCATACACACTGACAAGGGTGATGGGACCTGTGCTAGTTTGCAGGCGGAGCGTTAACAGGCGTTCTGATCCATTCTCGCCTGGTTCAACCATTTTAGTTAGCGATTTTTTTGACCGCAAAACCTACTCCGTGTTCTCTAGCTTTATTAAGATCTTTCCCTTGCCAATAAAATGTGTAGTCCTTCTCGCTCACCATTCCAGAGCCCACCAGGCGCGTTTCCTGAAGTGCAGCTATATCCACCTGAAGTCGTTTAAGCTCATCATTAATTATGGCTGTCTTCCTTACATCGTTTACATCCTGTAGGTTTTCGGATAGTCCAGTCAACATAGTCCGGACGTTCCAGCATCCCAATCTGAGAGTTTGCTTATTTCTATTTTTCGACAATTGCTTGGTGCAAAATTTTCTGTCCACAGTTCGGGTTTGACCCTAATCCCCATGCACCCAATGGGGAAAGCAGACAATGGCGGGACAACACCTTATTGACTGGGGGCTGCCCAGCTTGAAGCGGGCGGTAGCTGTCCAGTGAGATCCTAGAACCTCTCCCACTGTCGGAAGTAGCCCCTGGCGCCATGCCCTACGCCAATTGGGCAAAATGCTTATAACCGGTAACTGCTACTTCCCGTGTTTTGCCGACACCTATAGGGTGAAGCTGGAGTGTCCTCTCCAGGGTGCGAGCTTGGGCACAGTTATATGGAGATCAAGCTGTTGCCCATGCAGCATGTTCCCCCTCTCCACACAGCCGGTAGATCCAAAGGAACGGCAGTAGCCGATACAGTTTGGTACCAGCCATGTCGCAGGAGTTGCCAGAATAATGTCGAATCGACATTAGACTGCCTTAGGGACTCCGACTCCGGATTTATCCTCAGGGTTTACTCCCGAAGCCAATTCCACAAATGGATATTCCCGCAAGGCAGCGGTGGTTTGAATTCAGAGTTCCTTCTCTTATATAAGCTACCAACCAAGGATCACGAGCCCTATCTGCCCGAAGCTGCTGGTTTTAAGGCGCCAGTCGCTCACCTTTGCCCCTTCTCCCGTCAGTGGAAACAGTTCCGCCGGGCTCAAATTGAGCAACACGTGAAGGCCGGGAGCTGGACTTGGTTGTCAGAGGCTGTTTGAGGCGCGTGCCATAGAGTATTTTATCTGCAGTGAGAGCTTATCCTCACTACAACTCCCGGCAATAACAACCTTTGCCCTTTTTGGACCTTAAAACACGTAACCCCGACTTATATTCGAGTCACAAAAATAAAACGTACATGAAACCGGTCAGTGTTGCCCCTCGCCCTTGCCGCTGCACACTGGCACCCTTCAGATATATACTTACTGCTTCATTTTTATGAAAATATTTTAATACATGTTTAAACTCCTGTTAAGTCCCAACTTTCAACTGGAGTATGCCTTGTTGACCAGCCTCCTTCATTTGATCTATCAGCGATACCATGACTTCTTTTACTAGATTAAATTTTGTCAGTTTTACTGTTAGAGTCAAAATCGGGCCCTATTCATCAATATCAACTGTTCAGGACTGTTTCGCTGTGTGAAGTAGCTTGGATATTTTGTTTATTTTGGTATCGAAGTTTTTGTACCTCGAAACACCCACTCACCTATGAATACATGTTCACCTACCATTGTTAATGATGATTGTTGATGTTTTAACACCAATGAGAAGGGCTCATATTAGCATTCGTAAACAGTCACAACATGACGGCTCATGAATGCACGGGTTCGTGACTGTTCACAACAATTGTGTATTTATTTTGGCGACGTTGGTAGAACAAAGGGACAGTCAGTGTGATTTTCGCCTTTGAGCGAACTAGAGGCGTTCTGCCCTCTGGAGGTGTGTGTGTGTGGCCCATGCCATTCTATTCATTTATGTAGAATAATTATTGATTATGGATATCTCAACAGGAGGATTATATTGGAGTTTGATAGAAACATGTAAGCTCAAGATAGGAGCTGTGTACCTCACCCATTGATGGCTGATTGCAGCATGTACGTTCGATAGAGAACAGTTATATATAAAAGAAGTACATTATCTTCCCTCTTTTCACACAACATGCCTAAGAAAAATTCTCCGAATCTTTTGGCCGAATATCATCACCAACCAAGATCTGCTTACTCGGAGCAAGCAAGAGGAAATGCACACCATCATAGCTGGCAGACGCTGGAGCTGGGTTGGCCATGTCCTCAGAAGAGACCCCGATGCCATCACAAGAACAGCAATGCTATGGACCCCTGAAGGAAAACGAAAGAGAGGCCGACCAAAAACAACTTGGCGGAGGACTGTGGAGGCTGAGATACAAAGAATGAACCAGAGTTGGGGCACTGTACGAAGGATGGCCGCTGACAGAGCAAAGTGGAATCAATTTGTTGTTGCCCTACAAGATGCCACCAGGCGTAATGGCCACTGACTGCTTTGACGGTCGGCGGCTAAGGATCAAAGAAGAAGACATTATCTTCACAGAAACTACGGTTTCTAATAGCTTGGGACCTGTCTGGTGACCGTCCTTAAAACTACGAGAGTGTATTCGCCAGTGAACAGAGGCTGAGTTAGCCAAGTCGTTATGTACAAGTAGATGACAGTCTTACTTGTGCTATCCGCACAAAAGTTCATTACATATGTTACTAGAAATCACCAGCAGGATTTCTGAAGTGCCAAGTGTTCATATTGGCTAACATTGACCTATATATTTTATACTGTTGTGGAACTGTAATGTGTCGTATTATGAAACATCTTGTATTACGTAAATAAATTGTAGAAGTTGTCTATGCCAGGCGTCCGAGAACATTTTATCTAAGTGTTGTGTTCCAGATGTGTTGTGCAGTCTGTAGTATCGTGGGCATTGCCAAGTTTCGCAGAACACCTCCTAATACACCATCAAGTCAAGAGAAGCCATCACCAAACAACGAGAAGCCCTACAGACAGCTTACTAACACAACACGGGAAGATTCACACCACCTTCTCGGCATTCACGAATGTAGAGAAACACAACATTAAAAGAGTAAAGAACCCCGCGACATTAGTGGAGATACTCTATCCCATTAACCTGTGTCTGATTTAGACACACTGTTAGCATCCTGATCAAATAACAAGTCACTTCTCAGATCCCAAAGCAAATATTCGACCGCCCGGAAATCCTTGACGTGAAAAAATATCAATAAAAATAAAAATATTGATTGCCATAAAAAAATTATGAAAACCGGAAGCATTTTAACGTGACGGAAATCTATTTAATAACTCAAGGTCTCACAAAATACAAAGATTTTGTTGCTAATTAGCAACGACCGACAATAGTAATCAAACTTTCAGGGTGAACGAACAATTTTTATTTTCATAGGGTTGAGAATTGGGCACGTAGGCTCGTCTGCCATTCTGCTGTTCCTTTCTTTCATCATTTATACTGAATTTATTTATTCTCACATGCATTTCACATATTAAAGGCGCGATTTCAAACATTTTAAATGGGGAAAGGGTTAAGCTGAAAATGAAAATAATTCGCAGGAAGCCAAGGAAATTCCAATGCAATGCTGGAATTCAAAATCAACGAAAACCTAATTTGACTTATAATTTGAGTCTTTAATTTTGAAAGATTTTTAAGTCCTAAAGTCTGGGGGTTGACTTATAGTCGGATAGACTTAAACTCGTGTATATACGGTAGATATATATACTGAAGCACATTAAAAACGCACCACTATTATATATACTGATGCCGAGAAGCTGGAAAAAAAAAGGTGTGGGAATGGATTTTCCCCGTGTTTGTCATGAGGTAGAGAGCGAATGGCTGCTAGAATGGAAAGTGCATGATTTCAACCCACGGGTTTGTGTACAGACTACATGAAAACAATGAAAGTTACACGTGCAACACGATTCCCAACAGCTATGACCCTGAAAATGTGTACGCGTTGTTGCAGTATACTCGTATAAAAAGGCCGTTGAGACAAAACACCCAGTACATGTGCTTGAAATGCCACGACTATCTGAAAATGACCGCCAACGAGCCATTGGTATGTTGGAGACCGGAATGAGCTCGCAGGCCATTGCCAGAAGGATGAATTGCCACCACAGCACTATTGTACGTCTCAATGAACGTTACGGAACCACTGGCAGTGCCCGGGATAGACTTCGGAGTGGCCAACCACGAGTTATTACCCCTGCGCAAGATCGTCATATTGTGCTGAGTCACCTAAGGAATCGTTCTCTCCCGGCAAGTCAAACAGCAAGAGCAATAGTGGGTAGACGTGGGCAAGTCTCTCGAATGACAGTCATACGACGACTCAGAGATACAGGCCTTATTGCAAGACGACCTTATGTTGGGCCAAACTTGACTCACAGACATTGTCAGCAGAGCCTGCAATGGGCAGAGCAACAATGTCAGATGGACTAGACTGCAGTGGAATGCTGTCCTATTCAAAGACGAGAGCAGATTCAACATATCCTTTGCTGATGGACGTATGCGGATTTGGCGACGGTGTGGAGAGCGCTTTGCAGATTGCTGTGTTCGTCAGCACAACCGATTTGGAGGTGGCAGTATTCACATTTGGGGAGGATTCAGTTTTCACCATCGCTTGCCTCTTCACGTCTTCCGTGGAAATGTTAATGCTGTGACATATCGAGATGAGGTTCTGGATGCATTGGTTGCTCTTGCATTCACAAATTATCCAGACTTGCAGCTTCTCCAGCAGGATAACGCACGTGCGCACACCGCATGCATTACGCAGCAATATCTACAGCAGCAGAACATTGTGACGATTGATTGGCCTGCCCTATCACCAGACATGTCCCCTATAGAACATTTGTGGGACGAGCTTGGACGCAGAGTCTACAGGCAAGGTTCTCCAGCTAATCTGCAACAGCTCGAAGCTGCTCTTACACATGAATGGGACTTGATTCCCCTGAATTTCCTTCAGAGACTTGTGCATTCCATGTGGAGCCGCTGCCAAGCTTGTTTGCAAGCACACGGTGGACATACCAGATACTGTGTGAATGAATTTTTTTATTGGTTGCATTTTTGGTTTTCTCCCTTGCCTGCACAATCAAATGTACAAATTAATGACCAGCATGGATTCATAGGAAAATGAATAAAGATTCCAAATATGTAAACTTGTAAACACTTATATTTACATTTCACACTCTGTTCCTGGATTATTTAATGTGCTTCAGTATATATCTTTCCCCAACTGCCTAAGCATTTCCTGATACTAGATATTTTGTCTTCTAAACGGCTGCATACTATATGCAGTAGGTCATAATAATCCACTGAAGTCAGTATTATTGATACATATAATATAAAAAAAAAATATTATTTCAATATGATTTCACTTGACCGTCGGCAAAGGGGTATTGGAACACGCCGGCCGATTGTAATTTTTTTCAAAAAACATTGCAGCAAAATATTGGAACACATTCTGGGTTCGTACCAGAGCAAATTCCAGATTGCAAATATCCAGATTGCAAGAAGAGCCATTTGTAACCTTATCTTGGGTAAGTTGAAAAAGTCTGTTATCTTTCTTATCATTCTCTCCAGCTCTCTTCTTTTCTGTATCCTCTTCTCTTCCCTACTTCACCCACTTCATCCGTGTTTCCTTATTCCATCTGTTGGAGGTATCAACAATAGAACATGATTCCCATAGCTGCTGTGATGATTCTGATTTGAATGATCATTCATAGTATATTTGAAATAAGTGGTGAAAACATCCGTCACCATATCACGGACGAGGCACAGGATATCCCTTAGTTTGTTCTTCTGCTTAGTGCCGCCCTGCTCATGACTGTTTACTCAGCATTGTCTCAGCACATTGGTCCACCTTAGATATGGGATTATTTACTAATGCCTAAGATCTGCTGTCCTGGTCATGCAGAAGTAAGTGGCAACAAGAGAGCTGACAGACTAGCCTCGAGAGCACCCAAAGTGGGAACATTGGATATGAATAATGGAGAAAGAAATGACGACACTGCAGTCAATGGTTCAACGAGACTCAGGCTGTTGGACTTCAGTCAATTCCCCATTAGCTGAGGTAGACTGAGTGCAGTGATGTCAATTTTGAACCACAGTAACATCAAGTTGGAAACAGTTAATTATCAGATTTTAAATATATGTAATCATGCTTAAACGCCATGTATTTTATTTGTTTTCTAACCCACAGGAATTTTTGAGATCATTGTATTCAATTCCATTGCATAATATTTTGTCTTCTGGTGTAGCCTTTTGTTTTTTAACATCCACTAGCTTCTGTGTTCTAACAGCAGATCATAGTTCTAACCTATACACTGTTTTCATGCACTGATCATTGTATTCAGCGACGCAGTTACTTAAACATCAAATAAAATTGATTGTATTTAATATTTGGTTTGTGATTGTAGGAAGTGCTCCAAGCAAAGTTTATGGACAGATGCGGACAGTAGCACAAAGAGCAGCAAGTACATTTTGAGGGCTGTGTGTATATATCTTTGAAGTGGCTTGTGTGTGATGCCAGTATAATAAAGCTGATGTAAATATTTGAAAAATGTGTTTATCTTTTTTTTTTTTTTGGCCAATCATGTTTGTTTTTGCTTGCTGCTACTGTAATATTCTATAGTCTCTCTCTCTCTCTTATATACTTGTTGTATCTTCAACAAAAAGAATGCTTGTTTTTTTTTTAAATTGCATCATTTTATTAATTAAAAAATTTTTTTTTTAGGAGGTGCGCTATTGAATATTCTATATCACTAACGCATTTACCAGCAGCAGAGCAGTAGAAAGGTCCACTTCCTTTGTCCAGTACAGTCTCACTATTGGGTCTTTTTTTTTTTTTTTCGTATGCCCGCTAATACTCGAGGCGAAATCTCAGGTTATTGTTAATGTCTAACCTGACATTGATTTTACGTGAGTATCCCTTTTCTTTTACAGAGACAGGTGTCCCTCGCCATTCAGGCAGATACTCGCCGATTTCGGAGGTACCCATTAGAGCTGGGTCGGCTCAGGAGCTGCCAATCCCTGGTCGACGACACTCCTTCAAATGTCCTTGCCAGGTCTCGAGTTAATCCAGTCCAATTCCCGGTCGACGAAAAATCCTCAGATGCCGTCGCCCGGGTTTGATCCTGAATCACCCGGTTGCCAGAGCGGTGTTGTAACCACTACGCTAGCGCGGCTCCTACTATTGGGTCTTATAGGATAAGTTTAAGAACTCATCATCACTAGAATCGCTATTATATGAAAAAATAAAATCTTATTTCATAGTCACTTGGACAGTCTATCATAAGAACAGATATGCTTTGGACCCCTGAAGGAAAGCAAAAATGACTTGGCGGAGAGCTGTGGAGGCCGAGATGCAAAGAATGAACTAGAGCTGGGGTATTGCACGAAGGATGGCTGCCGACCGAGCAAAGTGGAAGCATTTTGTTGCTGCCCTACAAAATGCCACCAGGCGTGATGGCCACTGACTATGTTGACATTCGGCAGCTAGGGATCGAAGAAGAAGAAGAGAAAGACTTGGGCAGTCTAACAAGTCTTCAGAACTTAATTCCGTCATACTGTTGCTATTATCTGAACTAACAGTTTTTGGGTCATGGCATCTTGAAATCTGCTTTTTTGCAAATCGTAAACAACTGGTTTTGAAAGTCATAAAAACTTGTCATTGACTAGAATGTGAAATAAATTATGTATTAGGATCATATTCAAAGTAAATTTAAAGCATAAAAAGTTCAAAGAAATGACAAGTAGTAGAGACGATTGATTGATAAAATACTAATGAGTTGGGACACAGGCCAATCACCTGTTTGCTTTAAATCACGATTACGAGCAATACAAGAGAGAAAACTGGACTGATTCTAAAGGCGACGAACTGGAACGGACTACAACTTATGGAACTTGGAACGCAAGAAGTATAAATGGGAAGGAAGAGGAGCTGGTGGAAGAGATGAGGAAAGCAAAACTAGAAATCCTGGCTATAACGGAAACAAAGAAAAAAGGACAAGGAGTCATGGATCTCGATGGCAACACGCTGCTCTACAGTGGTGTACCCATATCTGAAAGAGCTAAAGGGGGCGTGGGTTGCATTGTGGCCCAAAATCAAAAAGATAGTATCAAGGGATGGAACTTTGTCTCGGAGCGCATTATGGTTGTAAAACTAAAAGAAGGAGAAACCATAGTCAACCTGGTCATAGTGTATGGGCCAAATGAGGATGAGAGAGCAGAGGTCAAGGAGGAATTCTTCGTGCTGCTTCAAAGGACAGTGGATGACTGCCTAGATGAAGTTATCATGCTCAGAGATTTTAATGCCAGAGTTGGAAATGACCATGCTAGATGGGGTGGAGTTATCGGAAGATATGGAGAAGATACCCTCAATGACAATGGAAAGCTACTCCTTAGATTCTGCAGTGAGCAGAATCTGATCATTACAAACACAAAGTTCCCCCATAAGTGCATACATGCATACACTAGATGTGAACCAAAAAAGAATGAGAAGTCAGTGATCGACTATGCCATTGTTCAGAGAAGCTCATTCAAATATGTCTGAGATGCAAGAGTCTGGAGGGGGCCAGAGATTGGAAGTGATCACTACCTGCTAACAATCAAACGAACAACTAAAAGAGTTGCTCAGCCTAGGAACTGCCCAACATCACGCAAGAAACCAAGTAAACGAGCAGGAGAAATGAGCATTAGGACCTACAAGCTGAGAGAGCCAGAAATTAAGACCAGATATCAGGGGCTTATTGCTGCAGCGGTGAGCAACACAGGTGAACGACCTGATGACTTGGAAACCCTCTGGAATAAATTCAAGGATATCATAAAGACAGCTGCTGCAGAAGCATGCGGTAAAGTCCGACTTGGGAACCAGAGAAAGAGGACACCTTGGTGGACAGAGGAAGTCAAAGAGAAAATAAGAGAGAAGAAAATGGCATGGAAACAATACTTAGGAGCTAAAAACACAACAGGACAAATAGAAAAATATAGAGAATATGTGACACTCAGAACAGAAGCAAAGAACAAAGTGCTAGCAGCAAAACAGAAGTCCTGGGAAGAATTTGGAGAAAAGCTAGAAAAAGATGCACAAGAAAACCAGAAATTGTTCTATAAGACCCTAAAGAACATGAGGGAAAAACAATGCCCTCTCAAATTTATAAAGGACAAGCAAGGCAAATTGCTTACTGCCCCGAAGGAAGTAATGGAAAGAATATTTCTCAGAACTCCTTGATGGTGAGCAAGGTCAAGCATCAGAAACGATAACCACTAGCACAGAAGATGAAACAAATGATGATGAAGATGACATAAAGATGGAAGAACTGAAGGCAGCACTGGAGAAAATCAAGATGGGCAAAGCAGCAGGGCATGATGGTATAACACCAGAAATGGTTAAGTACATGGGAGCATCAGGCGACCTATTACTCCTAAGGGTCCTACAGGCAGCGTGGTGCAACAAGACCATACCAAAGGATTGGGAGATTGCCATCATAACACCAATTTTCAAAAAGGGTGACAATCGACAGTGTGGAAACCATAGAGGCATATCCCTTCTCAGTGTCCCTGGTAAAATCTACTCTAGAATCCTAGAGCAGAGACTCCGACGCCTAGCTGAGCCACAATTGGATGAGGTCCAGTGCGGATTCCGAGCAAACCGAAGTACTCAAGACATAATCTTCACACTCAGACAGCTGAGTGAAAAGGCCCTTGAGTATAAGAGTGAGATCCATCTTTGTTTCATAGATCTGGAAAAGGCGTTTGACAGGGTCCACTGGAGCAAACTTTGGGACTGTTTGGCAAGGAAGAATATTCCAGCACCTCTGATTCATGCTATACAGAGCTTCTACAAGTCTTGCAGAATATATGTGAGGACAGCAAACCATAAGTCAGAAGAGTTCAGGACCACCACTGGTGTAAGACAAGGTGATATCCTATCACCTTACCTCTTCATACTCCTTATGGACAATGTCATCAAGGCATGTAAGGAGAGAACAAGAAAGTATTCAGTGGGGTACTAGAAGACGAGACAGGTCTATATTTCGGAGCTGGCATTTGCTGAGGATGTTGCCCTGATTGTTAAATCAGAGGCACATCTCCAATCCAACCTGCAAGTCTGGAAGGAAGAGCTGGAGAAGAGAGGGATGGTCATAAGCAGCTCTAAAACAAAATCCATGGTGATATCACGAGAAGAAAGAAGACATCAGATTAAGCTGGGAGAACAGGTCCTGGAGCAGGTCGACCACTTTAAATACCTCGGAGCTATTATAGACCGAAAGTGAGGCATCAAAGAAGAGTTGGCCACTCGAAAAGCAGCAGCTGGGAGACTTTTTCAGGCCATAAATCGAGGATTCCTCAGCAAGAGAGAGGTTGGTAAGAAAACGAAGATGGCTGTATACCGCTCCACCTATGTCCCAGTCTTGACATATGGATGCGAGTCATGGGCAATGACTACAACCCATAAAAGCCAGATCCTACCCTCAGAAATGAGGTATCTGAGGAAGGTGGTTGAAGTAACAAGAAGAGACATGGTACGCAACCAGACGATACGTCAAGGCCTTAAATCCTACCCCCTGCAGACCCAAGTAGAACAGTCCCAATTAAGATGGTTTGGCCATGTCTGCAGAATGGGAGAAGATCGGATACCACGACAAGCATAGGAAACAAAGAGCCAAGGATCCAGACCCCGAGGACGGCCCAGAGTCCGCTGGGAGGACAACATTAGACAATCTTTGAAGGACCGAGGACTAGAATGGAACCAGGCCAGGAGGAAGACAGCCGATAGGATAGTCTGGCGCTCTCTCTTCCAAACCTCTACACCTCACGGTAGAAGGGGAACGACTAAGTAAGTAAGAGTTGGGACACTTTTGCATTTTGATAAATGTGGTTTACAGCTATAGATTAAATAAGGCCAAGTTATATTTCATGGTAGGTTTTTTCTGATCAGAGTGTTACTTGTGCAGCAGTCAGCTGTTTATTATAGCTAAGACAGTGTTCACAAGAATGGTACCATCTGTGTACAGGCACATTACAGTGCCAAAGAAATGATGTTTATATACTTAATACATATCTGTAAAGTTTCTTTTCTTCTTTCCACTCTGTAAAGTGTCAGTCTGTATGCTCTGTAAGGAAGAGTGGTGTGTTGTTGAGATCAGGCATGCTCCAGTCTACCCAGCTGTAAATGGGTAACTCACCCTAGTCCTGAGTTAGGGAAGGCAAAGGCTCCAGGGGAAGCAGGCCCTAAACTTGGTCACTTCAACCGACGCAGGATGGTGTATGTATGAAGTAGAAGTGTAGAGTGTGATTACCGCGAATGGTGTACTGTTCGTGTGCTGACCAATATAACCACTCGTACACTTGTGTCTACAAGGCACCAATGCAGACTGCTGGAATCTTTGTTTACTCAATTTATTCAGACGTACACACTGGGACATACGAGTACATCATGGTATGTTGACATATCAATTTGTAGGTATACATAGCAGATCTGAAGTCATGACACATTCAGAAATAATGGGCAGTACATCAAAAGTTCAATGTCATGATATATTATGGCCGCATCCCCCTATCTGACTAAACGCGTCAGTGAAGGCAGATCGATAAATAACTAAAGTTACTTGACGTCCATAGTTTGTAGTATATATTATGAAACCACGAAAGGGGGTTTCTAGCAAGATTGAGATCTCCCGGTCACTGTCCGATAATAGGATAAATAATCTGTTCTCTTGGCAGTGATCAAAACATATGATGACCGAAATCTAACATGGCTGCCTCCCTGAGTTGTCGTTCACTCATTCATAGGAAGGAGAATATAAGCCAGAGTTAATTTATAATGGGTATATAAATGATTTCATAAATGTTTCCATACAGCTCTACGGTGATCAGGTTAATTCACGTAGCCATAACCGCTGTAGGAAAGTCTGTCATCTTTGTCGATACAAAACACGACCCTAGCGATACGAAGCACAATGTTCCATCTAGGTCGAATCGACATGAGATCATCAAAATAGGGTCTGGCAATACATGGAGTCCGAATTATACATTGTACCGTACCTTAGGAGAGTCTCTAACATAAACTATAGTAGAGATACCATCTCCTTTAGAAGAAAACCACTTCCTGAATCATATTTCCTTAAGAATCTACCAGCCCTTTGAAAAATGCGTACCCGCCATTATCACGGTACATCGGAACTCATCACGACTTGTCAAGACAACTCATACTTCCGCTAGACCGGAATAACAAGAATCTAGTCCCTCCTACCCATCCAAAATATACAATATAGGACTGATTCTACTTGTACTAATAATATGTAATACATATGAATTCAGGCCATAAACACAATAAGCAAATTAATATATTTTCTGGCCCTAAAAAATAAGTACAAACGTAAGCGCAATATCCTTGCGCCGGATCAATATCCAGAACGATTACTCCTATAATCAAAAGTGTGAATCAAACATGGATTCTCTCGCTTTTACCATAGACAGCATTTTCATACACAAATGAATGAATGTCTATATTTTTTTCATATTAAATAGCCATATCGATTTTTGTAATATGTGCGTCAAAATATGCACGCAACAGATTACCACACCCCTCGGGAAAAAAAAAAATGGTACATTTTTTTTTTTTTTTGAAATCCATCTAGGAGCAACATACAATAGGCTCACAACGCACCAATACAATGCGCAGATGATAAGCATAAGTTTTATGACCTTAGAGAAAGTACTTCTCTAAGTATAAATATTTCCAGAGAGGTGTCACCAACGCATACTACAATATTAGCAATGACACAATTTCCACATTAGTTTATACATAAATTTCATCTAAGATATCTTAACATCATGATCATCAAAGACGAAAAACATTGAAAGATCAGCGGTGAATAAATATCAATGAACCGCTAAGTAGTGTTACAATCAATATATGATATATTACATATGTGTACACATTTCAACATAGAAACAACTGTATCAAAGTTGTATAACAGTTATGAATCATGTGGGCATCTAGACAAAATATCTGCCATCACATTTTCTGACCCACGGATAGCTCGCACCGAAAAATGAAATGGCTGTAGAGCAATCGCGTATCGCGTTGATCTCGCGCTCTTCAGATTTTTACTCTGAATAGCCGTAAGAGCTTTCTGGTCAGTTTCCACAATGAAATGCGCGCCCAGAAGAAATCTTTGCAGTTTAAGGATTGACCAAACCATAGCCAATAATTCACGGTCTAGGACCGAGTAATTCTTCTCTGCGGCATTTAATTTCCGAGAAATATACATCACAGGATGCAGAGTTCCAGAGTACTCTTGCATTAGTGCAGCTCCAATCCCGGTGGATGAAGCGTCACTACGAAGAATAAATGTCTTATCCTTAGAAGGCAATACTAGGATAGGTGAAGTAGAAAACATAGTTTTAACCTTATCCAAAGAGGATTGACATTCTTGAGTCCAATGGACTACATTAGGAGACCCTTTCTTTAGCAAGGAAGAAAGAGGTGACATAATGGAGGACAGATTCGGGATGAATCGCCCATAAAATTGTATTAGACCTAAGAGACTTCGTACTTGCTTTTTAGTCTTAGGAATAGAAATGTTAAGTATCTTACTTGTATTATGGTCTTCTGTTTTTAGGAACCCATGACCAACACGGTGTCCTAAGAAAGATATTTCGCTAAAACCAATACATGCTTTCGATGGTTTCGCTGTCAGGTTATGCTCGCGTAAGATAGACAATAGTTCATTTATACCATTATAGTGATCGTTCCAAGTATCACTGAAAAGACAGATGTCATCAAGATACGCAATGACATCTGAGCGATGAGATAGGATTCGACGCATCATGCGTACAAATGTTGCAGGGGCGTTCATAAGACCGAAAGGCATGAAATTCCATTGGAATAGACCCCTAGGCGTCGAAAAAGCAGTAAACGGTTTGGCGTGTTCGGATAGTGGAACTTGCCAATATCCCTTAGACAAATCGAGTTTAGTAAAGAAGTGAGAATTCGATAGTCTCGTAAGTAGCTCTTCTAGTAAAGGCATAGGTTCAGCATCGAATTTAGTCACTTGATTCAATTTGCGATAATCCACGCAAAGACGTATGTTATTGTCTTTTTTTCGTACTATAACCATCGGCGAAGAATATGCTGATGTGGATGGTTCAATAATTTTTAACTCTATCATCTCATCTAACTCTTTCTCTACCTGTGCTTGAAAATGTATCGGGATAGGATACGGTCTGACTCTTATAGGACTATGGTCAGTAAGAATAATGTCATGTTGAATGACATCAGTTTGACCAGGAATGTCAGTAAGGACATCCTGAAATTGTTCTAACATAGTAGAAACTTGTTTCTGCTCTCCTGGAGATAATTCTGGAGAAATTGCAACATCTTTCCATGATTCATTAGAGTGAAGAGGAATCATTGGAAAAGGTAAATTTACATCCGAGAAACTCGTTTCCTCATCCTGTATTACTGACAGAGATGAGTACTGTCCATGTTGGACTGGAAAATCGTCCGTTGCCTGGAAAACAGGTTGTAAATAATCAGGACGTTCATGGAATTCCGTGAGCATGTTGATGTGGAAGGTTTTACGCTTCCCGTCAATATCGACGATATAGTCAACATCGGAAACTTTTGATATTATATCGTACGGACCTTTCCAAGAAATGAGAAGTCTATTTTCCCTACAAGGTAGCAAGACAAATGCTTTGTCACCTGGACAAAGTTGACGCAAACATCTCTTTTTATTGGCAAATTCCCTTGCCTTCTGTTTCGCAAATTCAGAAGAAGCAGTTGCCAATTTGCATGCTTCAATAATCTTGTGTCTAAGTGCGATGACATATTCATAAGAGGATTTTGTGTCATCGACAATATTATCAGCAGTTATAAGATCATGAAGTAAGGACATAGGACCTCGCGGTTTCGCGCCAAAGACAAGTTCAAAGGGAGAAAATCCTGTATGTTCGTTGGCGACCTCTCTATATGCAAAGAGAGCCGCGGGTAAAACCCTATCCCAATCCTGAGGATGATCTTCTGTTATCTTACCTAGTAGGTTTTTCAGAGTTCTATTCAAACGTTCCACCATCCCATTGGACATAGGATGATAAATACTACTCAGCGATCTCTCTATCTTCAGAGTCGACATTACTTGAGACATGGTATCCGATATGAGTTGGGTACCATGGTCGGATAATATTTCTGCTGGAAATCCCAGACGAGAAAATATTAACCAAAGAGCATCTGCGACATCAGCAGTAGTTATGCTCTTTAGAGGAACAGCCTCCGGCCAACGTGTGCACATATCAACACACGTCAAAATAAATTGGTGTCCTCTCGCAGACTTTATCTTAAATGGACCAATGATGTCTATCGCCATTTTTTGAAATGGCCGAATGGGAATGTCTGCAGCCTGAATAGGTGCATCATGGCGTGGACCTCTGGATTTAATCTCTTGACATACTTTACAAGATCGACAATAGATTCGTATGTCCTTATTCACAGCAGGCCAAAAGAAAGATTGAAGAACTCTAGCTTTAGTACGGGAAAAACCCATATGTCCAGCACACTGCGAATCATGAGCGTGCTGTAAGATTTTAACTCTCATATTTTTAGGCACAAGGATTTGAGAATGAATGGACTTAGCGGAGTCTTGTACCATACGTACAAGTACGCCATTCTTCATCGTAATCCAAGATTTACGATTAGTATCCTTATTCGGATCACCTTTTGTTGCCAGAGTAAAGAATTTCTTTAGAGTAGGATCATCTTCCTGCTGTTTGATAAAGGAATCGTGGGAAATCTCCAAGGGATCATCTCGGATCTGCGCATCATTATCTTCAGAATGTGAAGATTGTGGCATATTAAGAGCTTGAGCCCTAGTGATTACTGCATTAGCCGATTGCATATTAACATTTTCCCAATTAGAAATTTGCTGTGGAGTGCATTCTTTCACCCCGTGAATGCGACCGATGATAAGATCAGCGATCGGATTCGGCAAGAGACATGCTTGCACCTCTCCTGTAAAGAAAGGCGTAGCAATATTGATAATGGCAGTGGAGTACTTCTCCAATGTGCCACCAAATGTTACACATTTGACTATATTGCCTGTAGCTCGAGAAGGATTTACGAGTGATTGCCTCACTCCAATGGTAGTGCACCCCGAATCGAAAAGAATTGATACCGGAGTACCATCTATTAGGCCCCTATTAAAGACAAGAGCACCCCTTCCATTATGCGCAATTGACGCATGGAGAGCGGGAAGCGGGTGACCGCAGCTTAAAGTAGACACTGTGGTTGGATCGAATAATGTTTTGCATTGCGAACACTCAGATGCTCTAGCAAAATCGAAAGCGGAATTTGCTACACTGTTGGAGTCTTTTTTATCATTATTCTGATTATCGGTGTCGTGGAACTCCTGTTGTGCAGAGTTAGCCTGGTAATAAGATTTACCATGTCTTTTGTGTTGTGATCTACCTCGGTTATAATTGTCTCTATAATTATTATTGCCTCTGTTATAACCCCTATTTGGGTTTGAATCATAATATTCATGATCATAATCATCATGCTCATTATATTGAGTATCCCTGTAATATTGCTTTTTGTCTCCATGAAGCACTTGGGTAGTTCCTATAGCTACTCCCTTTTCGAGAATTTCTAACATTATGGGTACCTCTCGCGTGTCGAGGACTATCAGCCCGATTCCAGTTCTTCGAAGAAGAACCCTGATTTGAGTGGTTATCTTGGTTTTGATACTTATTCCAATTAACCTTTTTATCAAATTTATTTTTAGCTCCTTGGAATTTATGTGAGTAATTCTGATTATACTCTGTTGCCGAAGCAACTGGCATACTCTCTTTAATGTTAGAGTTACTAAGAATCATGTCAGGGTGTGCCGTGGCATACTGGTCACAATATTCTTCCATTTGCTTTATTGTACCAGGTTTACGCTCATGTAAGAACTCTAGGAATGATTTATTTACAGAAGACATGACCTTGTCTCTTAGCAATAAATCCGTAAGACCATCAAATGTTTTCTCTGTTTTGGATAATTCAATCCATCGTGAAAGTGTAATTCGTGCTTTTGAGATGAAATCTGAGAATTCTACACCTACCTCAGGTCTCATTGTTTTAAACAAAAGACGGTAACCTTCCTCAGACAGCTGATATCTCTTTATCAAAGCTGCCCTAACAGCATCATAATTATCTTTGTCGGCCTCTTCAACAAAATATAACTTACTTAGGGACTCCCCTTTTAGATTTTCAGACAACTGATTCACATACTGTGATTTGTCAACATTATGAGATCGACAAGCCCGTTCAAATCTAGAAAGCCAAAATGTTATGTCATCACTGGTAGGGTTAAACGCTGGTACCTTGACCTTGTACACAAAGGGTTTACCATTACCACCAGATGCCTGATTAACATTATTCATACATGTCAATTTTAATTTCTCTAATTCAAACTCATGTTCTCTTATTGCTTTTCTCTCTTCAGCTTCTCTATCTAATCTTCTCTGTTCTGCAGCAGCTTCTAATTTTTTCTGTTCTGCAGCAGCAGCAACTTCTAATTTTTTCTGTTCTGCAGCAGCAGCAACTTCTAATTTTTTCTGTTCTGCAGCAGCTTCTAATTTCTTCTGTTCTGCAGCAACTTCTAATTTTTTCTGCTCTGCATCAGCTTCTAATTTCTTCTGTTCTGCCTCAAATCTCCTTTCCTCCACTTGCATCTGCAATTTCTTTAGTTCAGCAGCAGTATCAGCTTCTTTTTCTAATCTTTTTTCTTCAGCCAGAGCTTTTTTTTCTTCAGCAGCAGCTTCTCTTTCTAATCTTTTTTCTTCAGCCAGAGCTTTTTTTTCTTCTATTTGAAGTTTTCTCTCCTCAGCCGCAGCTTTTTTTTCCTCAGCAGCAGCTTTTCTTTCTTCAACAGCAGCAGCAGTTTTTTTCTCTTCTGCAGCTAATGCTTTGTCATATTGAGCAACAGCCCATTGTTCTAAGTCTTTTCCAGTCTTATCAAGAGATTTTCCTTGTGCAATGAAATAATCTAATGTAGACATATTGTCTTCTTAAATCAGAAACCTGAAAAAGTAAATAAATTACCCTATTTCGTTTTAATGGGAGACAAGTCTATACCATAGACTTAGTCTTAGTCCAAACTTGTATGGTTTATAATAACCAATGATAACTTGAGTACCTGTGGACAACAATAACTGTATCTCAAATACTGTGGGGACAAGCCTTACAAAGGTCTTGTATACCTCAATGTAATCAAAGATCACTTGAGTACCTGTGGAAAAAATATTTCCCTTTACCAATCACTTTGGGAGACAAGCCTTACAAAGGTCTTGTACATTTTGTTTTATAACAATAACAATCATAAAGTACTGATCTGTACTATACTATCAGTGTATACCACTATACGTCATATGTCAACTAAAGACATTACAAAGGACAAACAAGAAAAGACAATATGAACACATTTGCAGAGATCAAATTAAATTAAATAGGAGAAATGAAAAAAAAATGATCACAGAAACCGTGATGATAACTGCCATAATATAACAAGACAAATAACGCCACAGTGTATAAACATAAGGGTGTAAAAAACTGAAATGAAAGGAAAGATGAGACCTACAATTATACAAACAAATCAAACAAAACTAAGGAACACAAAATTATTACCAAAAACAACGAAGAAAAGAACACCTCATCACAACTAACAGAAATAGCAGCAAATTGTTGCTAACAAATTTCCAATTAAGAAAATGTGTACCTATAGAATACTAGTCCAGACCAATGTCACTCGGCATACCTTGTACTAGTCACACAGAACATAAACTAATTTAATACATAACAAATAACATGTAAGCATAAATAGCATATAGCATACAATATAATTTATGTCATGAATGGAATGTGTTGCAGGTATAGTGTTGTAAAGCAGGCACAGTTTATTTTAATACTAATAACTTGCCACTTTATTCAGTAATAGATTTAATTTTAAACTATTACACTGTCAATTTTTCTCTGTTGAGCATATGAAGATCCAACGATGAACTATGCACTTTATGTTCAACAACACTGTGATTCTTCTGTACGTTGAGAAATGTCAACAATACTGCTCCAGATATTTTCTACACTTGATACCACTGTCCTGTGTAATACTGTCTGTACAGCGAAAAAAACTGTCAACAAGCGCTGACCTAGATACAGCATCCTATCGGTAATACAGGTCAAGCTGACATCGACTGTATAGCTGTCCTACTGGTGTTGATGTGGTCAAACAAATGTTCTTTTAGCTGTAAACTGTGATTCTCAACACAAAACTGCGTAAGCTGGACCCAGGAATCTGGCTCGCCACTGTAAAGTTTCTTTTCTTCTTTCCACTCTGTAAAGTGTCAGTCTGTATGCTCTGTAAGGAAGAGTGGTGTGTTGTTGAGATCAGGCATGCTCCAGTCTACCCAGCTGTAAATGGGTAACTCACCCTAGTCCTGAGTTAGGGAAGGCAAAGGCTCCAGGGGAAGCAGGCCCTAAACTTGGTCACTTCAACCGACGCAGGATGGTGTATGTATGAAGTAGAAGTGTAGAGTGTGATTACCGCGAATGGTGTACTGTTCGTGTGCTGACCAATATAACCACTCATACACTTGTGTCTACAAGGCACCAATGCAGACTGCTGGAATCTTTGTTTACTCAATTTATTCAGACGTACACACTGGGACATACGAGTACATCATGGTATGTTGACATATCAATTTGTAGGTATACATAGCAGATCTGAAGTCATGACACATTCAGAAATAATGGGCAGTACATCAAAAGTTCAATGTCATGATATATTATGGCCGCATCCCCCTATCTGACTAAACGCGTCAGTGAAGGCAGATCGATAAATAACTAAAGTTACTTGACGTCCATAGTTTGTAGTATATATTATGAAACCACGAAAGGGGGGTTTCTAGCAAGATTGAGATCTCCCGGTCACTGTCCGATAATAGGATAAATAATCTGTTCTCTTGGCAGTGATCAAAACATATGATGACCGAAATCTAACATGGCTGCCTCCCTGAGTTGTCGTTCACTCATTCATAGGAAGGAGAATATAAGCCAGAGTTAATTTATAATGGGTATATAAATGATTTCATAAATGTTTCCATACAGCTCTATGGTGATCAGGTTAATTCACGTAGCCATAACCGCTGTAGGAAAGTCTGTCATCTTTGTCGATACAAAACACGACCCTAGCGATACGAAGCACAATGTTCCATCTAGGTCGAATCGACATGAGATCATCAAAATAGGGTCTGGCAATACATGGAGTCCGAATTATACATTGTACCGTACCTTAGGAGAGTCTCTAACATAAACTATAGTAGAGATACCATCTCCTTTAGAAGAAAACCACTTCCTGAATCATATTTCCTCTGAAGAGTCACAAGCCCTCGTAAATAGTTGGTTTAGAGCAGTGTATCTTACCCAAGGGTGCATGCACCCTATTTTTTAAGGCAAATCTGTATAAACACTACATAATACACATAATAATAATAATAGCCCCTTCAGTGATAACTGACTATAGGGATGTGCCCCTGAGGTGACAACCCTCATGTGCTTGTTTTCCTGGTGTTCCTTTCAATGTTTTCTCCTCTCTTCTGTTTGCCGTGAGAGTTTCTTTTCACCCAATCTGGGAGAGCATCGCCACTAGGTGCTATTGGCAGCTTCATCCTCCGAGGTTTTTGGATTTATGTCCAGTGCCCTCATATCTCTCTTGCACACATCTTTGAACCTCAGCTGTGGTCGCCAAACTGTTCTTTTGCCATCTGCCAGCTGTCTGTAGAAGATGTCTTTTGGGATGTGACCATCTTCCATGCAGCGGACATGGCCAAGCCAGCGTAGTCTGTGCTGTCTAAGCAGTGTATACATGCTTTGAAGGCCAGCACGTGACAACACCTAGATATTTGTCACTTTGTCCTTCCACAAAGTACCGAGGATGTGGCATAGTAATTGGACTGTAATATACTGGTAACTGCTACTTCTTGTGTTGTGCCGAAGCTATAGGGTGATACTGGAGTGTCCTGTCCAGGGCGCGAGCTTGGGCACAGTTATATAGAGATCAAACTGTTGCCCATGCAGCATTTTCCCCCTTTCCATGCAGCCGGTAGATCCAAAATAGTGGCAGTAGCCGATACAGTTTAGTACCAGCCATGTTGCAGGAGTTGCCAGAATAATGTTGAATCGACTTAGGGGCGCCTGACTACAGATAATACACATAATTTAAATGTATTTTTATAAAACAGAACAGTGACAACATCAATTAGATTTAGTCACATTGTGTAAGTAACATTTTCTCAAAATATACTTATTATTCCTTTTTCTTATTTCTGGCATATTTCGCAAACTAGAATATAATGGGACGCGTGACTTTTTTAAGATCCCTTAAAGTGGTGCGAGGCTTCATAAGATGTTTTAAAGGGGGGTAGGACATTCGAATGGTTGAGAAGCACTGGACTAGTCTAGAGTCAGCATTCATACTTACATTAGATTTTCTGCTTTTTTTCTTCGATTCATTGTAATGATGGCAGTGCTGGTATTTTCCCACTATTTTAGCTTTTATCAACACTTGATTTTTCACTCACCAACTAAATAATTTATAACATTCCTCAGTTTGGAAGGCCGTACAGAAGAAATAGCAAATTAAGTGTTGAATTATCTGTGATCTTCTTCTTTGATCCTTAGCCGCCGACCGTCAAAGCAGTCCGTGGCCATCACGCCTAGTGGCGTCTTGTAGGGCAACAACAAATTGATTCTACTTTGCTCGGTCGGTGGCCATCCTTCGTACAGTGCCCCAACTCTGGTTCATTCTTTGCATCTCAGCCTCCACAGTCCTCCGCCAGGTTGTTTTTGGTCGGCCTCTCTTTCGTTTTCCTTCAGGGGTCCAAAGCATAGCTGTTCTTGTGATGGCATAGGGGTCTCTTCTGAGGACATGGCCAACCCAGCTCCAGTGTCTGCCAGCTATGATGGTGTGCATGTCCTCTTGCTTGCTACGAGTAAGCAGATCTTGGTTAGTGATGGTATTTGGCCAAAAGATTCGGTGAATTTTATATAATCTTAATTTTGGGAAGACTTCCAGATGTTGTTTAGGCTAAAGAAGGCTGTTCTTGCCTTATTCATTCTGATGTTGATGTCTTTGCCTGCCCCGCCGTCTGGTGTTACTATGCTTCCTAGGTATGTGAAGGTATCTGTCTGTACCAGTTGCTGATTCCTTACTGATGTGGGCTCAGGGTTGCTCACATTGAGCGTCATGACCTCAGACTTCTTTAAATTGATGTTCAAGCCCACCTGCTGGCTAAACTTATTAAGTCTATCCGTTTTTTCCTGGATGTGTTGATGTGAATGTGCTAGTAGTGCAATGTCATCTGCATATTCCAGATCTTCCAGTGTAGAAAATGTTGTCCATCTTATTCCTCTTGGACTGCCCTCTGTTGTCTGGCGCATCACCCAATCTATGACTGTTAAAAATAGAGTGGTTGATAAGGGGCATCCCTGTCGTACTCCTGTCTTCACCTCAAAGGTTAGGTTGCTCTGCCCAACACTACACATAAAGTTGGCATAGAGGCTTTTTATGATTGACACTATGCAGCTTGGAATTCCATAAGCCCTCAGTATTTTCCATAAACTGTCCCTATGTATGCTGTCAAAAGCCTTTTCAAAATCAACGAAATTAATGAACAGCTGTCTTTGCCATTCTGAGCACTGCTGTCACATGATGATGATGATATCAGTGTAATGTAGATGTCACATGATGATGATGTTGTCACTATAATACAGACATCGAATATATATCGTAATGATGATGATGATTTCTCGGTAATACAATTATCAAGCATGTATTACATTGAGGATGATGATGATTACGCTGATGATGATGATGATTATGGTCAGTGGGTGTGTGTGTAAGCAAATGATAAAGTGAGAGAGGTTGTTTGCGTGAACAGTAAATGACGTCGGCCTGTGTGTATGTTAAGTGCGAATGAAAAGCGGTCAGTCGGGTTTTGCGTGAGTGTATCTCGTGCGAGACTGTGGATCAAAACACGGGAGAACAGTGCAGTGTGGGAGGTAGTCAGTTGTTGACTGAAATGAAGACTGGAAGGTTGCGTGTAGAGTGGAAAAAGATGGCTAGTTGTGATCGCTGAATCTTGTTGGTTAATTCTAGGAAGAATTATGAATTATTACCTTGGATATTTGGATTTCATATCATATTTGTGTTTCATGACATTTCCGTAATACAGTGTTCAGTTTGGGACTAAATTTCGGTGTTGATTGGTTTACTCAGGAATGGATGTGTTAAGTATGGTGTAAGAAGATAGTAAGCACCTTGAGAATTAATTATTGCGACAACATGCATCCCCACAGCATGTGTCATTTGGGGGCTCTTTGAGGGAAAGTGTACCCGCCAGAAGAATCTAGCCATCCATGCCAAAAGTATTAAGCCATTTTACAATCCAAGGTTGCCAGTCATGAAATATCTACTCAGATTCCTGAAAATTTCGCTCACGTAAGTTGGCGTGTTCACAGAACACTGAATTTCAAAGACTGGGCCGTGTTCAGCCTAATATCGATTTAAATTACTGGTTTCACGCAACTCGTAATATTCAAGACATTTGCATGTAAAAGCAAAATGTATTGCCACTAGTGTCAGTTATTAACACTTGAGTTTATGTCGAACTGAGTAAGCTACACTATGTTTCAAGAATTTGCTTGATTGACATTCATCAGCGCTTGAGTGGTGGCTAGTTGCACAGCTGCAGGCTGTTTCCGAGGACTTACATGCGGTTATATATCCATTGTTATCGTCTTGTTTGTGGTCCTTACTGACGTACTTTTTGCCATAGTGTCAGGACTACCATCAGTGATATGTACAACAGATTTCAAAATTGAAAATCTACCCGCTTGCCGCATCTTGTGACCATAATCATTCTGAATTCCAGAAGATCTACGCTGCTTGCCGCATCTTGTGCAGTATCAGAGAACATTCCTATTTCAAGAACGTCTACGCTGCTTGCCGCATCTTGTGCAGTATCAGAGAACATTCCTATTTCAAGAACGTCTACGCTGCTTGTCGCATCTTTTGCAGTATCAAGGAACATTTATAAGGAATATTTTTCAAGACATCCTTACGATAGAGTCTACGACGCTTACCACATCCTGTGCAGTGGAAACGGATTATGTGAAAACTAAGACATAATTACAGCAAGAGGACTCATCAATACAGCTCACTGCCTCCTCCCTTGTGCATGGATACTTATACACAGTGAAATCTACACCACGTACTAAGCAAGGCACCATACAGTGGCAGGCTGCTAAACAGATAAGTCATTTTGTGCTATCATTGCTCTTGTTCGTGCATACCACACTGTTGGCATTCCTGTCTTTACCTCATCTGTTGCTTGTTGTTATTATGCGCGACTTACGTGTTTGCTTAAATTATGTTTAGATTCAATGTTTAGTCTTCTTTATAGAGGAACTAAGGTTGAGTTAACCTATTAGGATTTTGTTAAAATTAATCCCTTAAGGGGCCACATCTGTGTTGGATCGGATGATATGGAGCGCCCTGAGTGATTTCTTTGAACATAATACACATTAGTTGTGTGGGTTTAGTTTGTAGAAAGCGTTACAATCGTAAAAAGACTCTTTCTTGTCCAGTTTACATGTTGTATTCTTCAGTAATTTTTCTTACTATCATTGTACATAAGTTATTTTTTTAGTCCCACTGTGGTTGGTCGTCTGTCAGGTTCGGTGTTGTAAATAAATCTATATTTTCTATTTATTTTTTTTTCTCTCCTTTTCTGTACGTTATTATCCACCACCAGCCTGCTAGTTTTCGTTGTCCTTATTGTAGCGTCTGTTTTCTTCGTCTATCAACTGTATCATTATGTGTCATTCTGTGTCATGAATATCGAATATTTCGCTATATAGTTAGTAATTCGTATACATACTGCCGTTTGCAGAACAGTTTACCTTGTATAAATATAGTGTTGGTTTTTTTTCTGGTTTGGGTAACCTCAATTTTAGTCGAGGACAAGATGGCAAGTCTTAGAGACTTTATTGATATGGGAAAACAGTTGGACAAAACAGGCCTTGAACTGGAAACATGGGCAATGGAACAGTTCAAAGAGGCAGAAATAAAGCAAAAACAGGACGAGGAACGAAAGGAAAGATATGATGAAAGACTGTTAAAGAAAATGGAATTTGAGGCGAAACAAAAGGAAGTTGAGGAAACTACCAAACAAAAGGAAGTTGAAGCAACTACCAAACAAATGGAAATTGAAAAGGAAAAGGCCATTGCTTTAAAGAAATTAGAATTAGATGCTTCTAGTCATGAGTCCTCTGGTAGAGAGTCCTCAGAGAAGGAACCATTCCAGGCATATAAATTAAAAATACCAAATTTTACGGACTCCTTTGACTTGATCGATGTGTACTTAGAACGCTTTGAAGGAAAGATGATATCACTAAAGATAAAGAAAGAACGATGGAGTTCCATGTTATGCGACCTGCTCACTGGCCAGGCGTTGCAAACTTTTTTTTTATTACCTGTAGATGACCGGCTTAACTATGATGTTGTGAAAGAAGCATTGCTTCGCAAATACCGTCTGACTTCACATGGTTATTCTATGCGTTTTAAAAACGAGAAACCCAGTAAAGATCAGGATTTTGGCGACTTTATTGCTAACATAAAACTAGCATTTACACGCTGGATAGATCTATCTGGGATCAGTAAAGATTTTGAAGGCCTCAAAGATCTCATCTTGAGAGATAAAGTGCTCTCGGCCTGTAGTTCGGACTTAGTTGCGTTCTTTCAAGAACGTGACCCAAAGAATCTTGAAACTATGTTAGAGCTAGGGAGGCAGTATATGACTGCCCATCCTGGGAGGTCAGTACATAAACAAGTGGAACCTGATAATTTTCCAGTATGTTCTGCAAGAGAAGTAAACAATGCACCATATCGTAGACCGCGATTTGATAATGTGAATAGACAATACGACAGGAGGTCGAGATTTGATAGGACATTTAACCACGATTCCAAATCGCGTTATTCCCCACCCAAGCGTTTTCCTCAGCGCAGGTCAGATAGCTCTAAATGGGGGTGTCGTAGCTGCGGTTCCTGGCGCCACGCATCCAAATTTTGTGACAAATCAGGTCCAAGCCCTACTAACACACCACCATCCAGCCCAAAGGGAAGTCCTAGGAAGAACTACCTTCGTGAAGTTCACTGTTACCTGTGTAATGCGACGGATCATTTCCAAAAAGAATGTCCGACCAGGAAGACAGAGCATGCAAACGCTACATCGGTATTGGAAACATTTAACAGTGAAGATTGTCAAGGTTGTAAGCCTTTATTTGAACCTAATGAGAAGCCGATACTGATCTGTGGTCACACTCTGCCTGTGTTGTCATCGATTGAGGAAGGTGGCACTTTGACTTTACACCGAGGTTTGGTAGCAGGTAAATTAGTAAGTGTGCTACGAGACACTGGATGTACGGCGATTGGAGTGAGACGTTCATGCATTGACGAGTCGTGTCTCGTCGGGAAAACTGCCAGATGCGTTACCTTTGGAGGCAGAGTAGAGTACTACCCTCTAGCAGTGATTGAAATAGATACCCCTTTCATAGCAGGTAAAGTTCGCGCATGCGTCCTCGACTCACCCGTCGCAGATTTAATTATAGGCAATTTACCAAAAGTGCAGAACTGCACACAACAGGATATAGATGACTGGAATCATCAACACTCACTTGTAGCAAATGCAGTCACTACTAGGGCACAGAAAAAGACTGAGGATCAACAGGCGGATAAGGATCCGGTACTGGGGTTTGATAATAGGGCTGCTGGCCCAAACAAAGATCCTGAGGCTCGTTGTGCGTCTTTTGTGGAACAGCAGCGTTCTGACTTGTCTCTTCGACCTTTGTTCAAGTTTGCTGATAGTGCTGATGTTAGACACATTAAATCAGCAAGATATTGGTTTCAATTGAAGAGTGAAGTGCTAACCAGATGTTTTGCCAAAGGTCATTCTCTGGTGCGGCAAATTGTTTTGCCCAGTTCACTTAAGACTATGGTGCTGAAAACTGCACATGACTGCCCGTTCGCAGGCCACATGGGAATAGATAGAACCAAAAATAGGGTATTATCACAGTTCTATTGGCCAGGTTATAATAAAGACATTCGGGCATATTGTCGTTCGTGCGTGGTGTGCCAAAGTACTTTTCCAAAAGGCAGGGTCCCAAAAGCACCGTTGCAGGTTACGGACATATCTAGTAGACCATTTAAGAAACTTGCAGTAGACATTGTAGGTCCCCTTCCCATAATGTCTGACAGAGGACATCGCTACATTCTTACTGTGGTAGATCTTTGCTCTAGATGGCCCGAGGCTGTCCCTATGAAAGTAATTACTTCCGCGGCCGTAATAGAAGCTCTCAAAATGTTATTCAGTAGGTTCGGGTTTCCGGATGAAATATTATCCGATAGAGGAACACAGTTTACATCAGACGTGATGAAAGAGGTATGCAAAATGCTAAATATTAAACAGTCATTCACAACTCCGTATCATCCACAAACAAATGGCACTTGCGAGCGTTTCAACGGATCGTTGAAGCGTGTGCTAGGAAAGGTGACGACAGAGTCACCCACAGAGTGGGACATATACTTACCAGCCGTGCTTTTTGCTTATAGAGAAGCACCGCAGGAAAGTACGGGGTTCTCGCCATTCGAACTTATATATGGAGCCAATCCTCGTGGCCCCATGAGTCTGTTGAAGGAGTTGTTCATCGGTAAATACCCCAACGATGAAGTCAAATCTTCATATGAATTAGTTGTCAATCTGCGAGAGCGCATCGTGAGATCATGTCAGATTGCAAGCGACTCATTGAGTGGAGCGGGTGCTAGATATCGTGCTTATGCTAACCGTAATAGTAAACTATTGGCTCTTCAACCTGGAGATAAAGTATGGCTCTTGCTCCCCACCAATAGAAATCATTTGCTTATCTCATGGCAGGGTCCATTTTCGGTAATTCAAGCAGTTACAGACGTAGATTATATGATTGAAGTGAAGGGGAAGAAAAAAATATTCCATGTTAACATGTTAAGACCCTACTATGAACGCCCTGATTCCCTCCAGCACATTGCGGAAGCCGTTCTAAGTGATTCGCAGGAAATTACTTGTTCTGCAGTGATAGCAGAAAAAGGCTGCGATGGGGAGGATATCCATCTCCAGTTGTCTCTTCTCCCCTTACAACAGTCAGAGTCATGGAAGAATGTAGAAATCGGCAACTCCGTTCCTCTCGATCAACAACGGCAACTTCAAGCATTACTTCAAGAATATGCTGATGTGCTGACGGATAAACCAGGCAGGACAACACTGATAAGTCACGACATCAAATTGTTAGATGAGCGCCCCATCAGACTGAAACCATACCCGCTACCTCTCCATTATAAGGCGGCAGTGGAGAGAGAGATAGACGAAATGCTCCACTTGGGGATTATTGAACCTTCTGAGTCCCCATATGCATTTCCGTTAGTGATTGTTAGAAAGAAAGACAACTCATTACGGATATGTATTGACTTTAGACTCCTAAATGCTATTACAATCACAGACGCAGAACCTATACCAAATCAGGATGACCTGTTAGCACAAATGTCAAAAGCTCATTTCTTTAGTAAGTTCGACCTGACTAAAGGCTACTGGCAAGTTCCTCTGACGGAATCGGCAAAACCTCTGACAGCTTTTGTCACGCCAAAAGGTCTGTTCCAGTGGAACTATATGTGCTTTGGGCTTGTCAACGCCCCAGCGACATTCGTGCGTATGATGAGAAAGCTACTCGGCGACAGGTCTGATGTAGTCACTTACTTGGACGATATTTGCCTCTTCAGCGATACTTGGGAGGAGCATGTCGGTGGACTGTCATCGCTTCTGGCATGTCTTAGACTGCATAATCTAACAGCTAGACCCACAAAAGTCAAAATCGGGTTCCACGAACTTGGGTTTCTAGGATATAGAGTAGGTGGGGGAATGCTCAAACCAGAAAACGCTACTGTAACGAAGATTATGAATCTCCAAGCTCCTACTAGCAAAAAACAAGTACGCAGTCTCTTGGGGTTGATCAATTTTTACCATAGATTCATTCCCCAGTTCTCGTCATTGTCTGCCACTCTCTCCTCATTAACGCGTAAAGGGATGCCAAATAGAGTGGTATGGACGGATGAGTGCGATGTTGCATTAAAAATGATAAAATGTATTTTTTCCAAACAACCAATTTTGATGCTACCTGACGTACATCTTCCATTTGTCCTCAGGACAGATGCGTCCTCTGTGGGCATAGGAGGATGCCTAATGCAAGAACACCAAAACACTCTGCATCCGGTCTTATATACAAGTCGGAAATTATTACCAGCAGAGACCAGATATGCTACCATCGAGAGAGAATGCCTAGCCATTATATGGTGTGTTGCGAAGCTTTCCAAGTATCTATTGGGAGCTCATTTTTTTCTTAACACAGATCATAAACCTTTAGCATATATGAAGACTGCAAAATCACTAAACAGCCGGTTAACAAGATGGTACCTACTGTTGCAACAATATGACTTTTCTGTAATACCTCTTGAGGGAAAATCCAATGTGTTGGCAGATGCTTTATCCCGGCTATAGCTGATAATATGTTCATATATTGATTTTTCATGAGACAATTTTGGATGATATTATGTTATGCTAATTTACCTGTAGTTAGATGTAATCCACTCGTTTATTGTTCCAGACATTTGCCTTACTCTATGAGAAAACTGTGTTTTCTTCTGGAGAAGGGGGTAGATGTCACATGATGATGATGATATCAGTGTAATGTAGATGTCACATGATGATGATGTTGTCACTATAATACAGACATCGAATATATATCGTAATGATGATGATGATTTCTCGGTAATACAATTATCAAGCATGTATTACATTGAGGATGATGATGATTACGCTGATGATGATTATGGTCAGTGGGTGTGTGTGTAAGCAAATGATAAAGTGAGAGAGGTTGTTTGCGTGAACAGTAAATGACGTCGGCCTGTGTGTATGTTAAGTGCGAATGAAAAGCGGTCAGTCGGGTTTTGCGTGAGTGTATCTCGTGCGAGACTGTGGGTCAAAACACGGGAGAACAGTGCAGTGTGGGAGGTAGTCAGTTGTTGACTGAAATGAAGACTGGAAGGTTGCGTGTAGAGCGGAAAAAGATGGCTAGTTGTGATCGCTGAATCTTGTTGGTTAATTCTAGGAAGAATTATGAATTATTACCTTGGATATTTGGATTTCATATCATATTTGTGTTTCATGACATTTCCGTAATACAGTGTTCAGTTTGGGACTAAATTTCGGTGTTGATTGGTTTACTCAGGAATGGATGTGTTAAGTATGGTGTAAGAAGATAGTAAGCACCTTGAGAATTAATTATTGCGACAACATGCATCCCCACAGCATGTGTCAACTGCTCTATAATGTTCCTGAGAGTGAATATATGATCTACACATCTTCTGTTCTTTCTAATTCCTGCTTGTTCTTTCCTCAGTTTATGGTCTACTGCCTTTGAAATTCTCTGTATAATTATCCTGCCTAGTATTTTGCTGGGAACTGAGAGAAGAGTGATTCCTCTCCAATTATTGCAGTCTGCAAGATCTCCCCTCTTGTGCAATTTGACAATTATTCCTTTGTTCCACTCTGATGGTGTTGTCCCCGTTTTCCAGACTTGTGCAAATAGTGGTTCAAATAGTTCTGCTGCTAGCTCAGGGTCTGTCTTAAATAGCTCTGCATTTAAGTTATCATGGCCTGAAGCTTTGCCATTCTTTAACCCTTTGATTGCTGTGATGATTTCTTCTTTTCGTGGAGTGTCTGTATTTACATCTAGATCGTTTTCAGCTTCAGGAACATTCAATTGTGTCTCTGGTGGTTCCTTGTTCAGAGTTTCTCCATCTTGTTTCCTGTCCCTCTGCTGTCGTGATGAGATTACCTTGCTTATCTCTTACTAATGTAATATTGTTTGCACCTCGTTTTCCACTGATGAATTTAGTTATTTTGTATACTGTGCTTTGTTCATTTCTCAGTGCTGCCTCTTCTGCCTGTCTTGCAAGATCGTCTAGGAAATTCCTTTTGTTGGCTCGGGTTTGGCGTTTAACTTCCGTGTTCAGCTGACTGTACTGTTCGCTATATAGTTGCTTTAACCTGGGGGACTTTGCTTCTGTTTTCTTTCTTTTCATTTCCTTTCTCATCGTTATGGTGTTTAATGTTTCTGGTGTTATCCAGTCTTGCTTCTTCCTTTCCTGGAATCCCAAGCATGATTTGCTGCTTTCCTTGTATATTGCTGAAATTGTGTTGAAATTCTGGTCTATATCATCAGTCAATGTCTTTTCCTGACTTTTGGCAAATTGATATCGTTTCTTTATGTCGGCCGCAAAAGCTTTTCTGGTAAGGGAGTCCTTCAATTTGCTGATGTCAAACCTTTTCTGTGTAGTTACAGTTGGTTCAGCCCTTCTTAGTTTCACTTTCAGTTTTGCTACTACTAAATGGTATGATGGCAGTGCTGGTATTTTCCCACTATTTTAGCTTTTATCAACACTTGATTTTTCACTCACCAACTAAATAATTTATAACATTCCTCAGTTTGGAAGGCCGTACAGAAGAAATAGCAAATTAAGTGTTGAATTATCTGTGACAAGTTTGTAAAATAGAGTACAGAGGACAATCGAATGACAGTGCTGCCAGCATGGCAGGGCATTATAAAGGATTGCAGCAGAATATCTTACAATGGTCCAGATGTGTCATGTTCATACCAAGTGCTGCACACTCTCTAAATCTTATTGGTCGCAGTGCTGTTGACTGTTGTCCGATGGACGGCGGTAATTTTTTTCTCAACAGTACAGTTACTGTATACATTTTTTTCTGCCTGAACACTCTGAAAAGGAAGTGCTTAAACCATATCTTGGCAATGAGTGTGAAATAAAATCTCTCTCTCTGATACGCCTTGGGAAGATGCAGATCTCTACTGTTTATTAGCAGATTACTTGCACACAACCCCCGGGGCTATGCCAGCGGGAGTTTTACTCCAGGCAGTTTCTACCAAGCTGGACAGGTCTGCACGAGTAGGGATCAGACTAAAGTTGGCACCCTGGTCCTCCAGATTGGGATTTTAGCACAGGGCTGACACCCCTGTCTATGTAAAAGAACAAATTAGTTATGCAACAAATGAAAACGTACCAGAGCTGGGGCTCTGCACGAAGGATGACCGCCGACCGAGCAAAGTGGAAGCAGTTTTTTGCTGCCCTACAAGATGCCACCAGGCGAGATGGCCACTGATTGCTTTGACAGTCAGCAGCTAAGGATCAAAGAAGAAGAAGACTTGCACAGACTCAGGAATGAGTTCTAAAGATTTGAAGACATACCAGAAAATACCTTGTCTGGTACTGATTTTAAAAAAGCCAAATCTCGAAAGCAAATTTGGTAAAAAGCATTTCACTGATGTAATTGAGGCGGAAAAGATTTAAATCCTGTAGAAAATTTTCAGTTATCTACATTCAGCGCTATAATTTATACACTTGAAGAACACATGACAAGAAGAACAGAAGCGTTTAAAGAAGTGTCATGTAAATTTTCCTGTTTAACTAATATTAACATGTCAGATAAACAATGTTCACAAGATTCCCATAATCTTGTTGATTCGTACCTTGTTGACTTGAACACACATCTTTCTGGAGAACTACGGCATTCAATCAATTAATACCCTTTAGCTCCCCGAGGAGCATAGGCCTTCAACAAACACATGCCAAGTCTTCCTGTTATGTGCAATCCGTCAAGTTCTTTCCATGTTTTCCTCATCATTTTCACCAGTTCTCTTCTCCATGTGTTTATTGGTCTACCTCTGCCTCTCTTTCCTTGTGGATTCTAGATCGGCGTTTCTCTTTCTTACCGTGAGGTGTAGAGGTTTGGTGATGAACAGAGCGCTGTCTTTACTATCGGCATGTCTTCTTCCTGGACTGGGTTACCATTATTGTCAATAGGGCCTTCAAAGATTTTTAGATTGTTAGGTTATACCATCGGAATCTGGGTCAGGTCCTCAGGGGGTCTGGCATACTTGGCTCTTTTGTTTCCCATGCTTGTCGTGGTATCCGATCTTCTCCCCATTCGCAGTCATGGCCTTACCATGTAGTTGGGATGTTCTAATTTGGGTCTGCTGCGGGTGGGATTTTAGGCTTGACGTTTCGTCTGGTGGGACCATATGTCTCTTTTGTTACTTTAAACCACCTTCCTCCGAGTTACCTTCATTCTGAGGTTTGATTCTGGATTTTGTGGGTTGTATTCATTGCCCATGACTCGCATCCATATGTCAAGATGGGACTTAGGTGGAGCGGTATACAGGCCATCTTCGTTTCTTACAACCTCTCT
>JAMPIV010006186.1:0-69036 GCA_024509875.1 Oreohelix idahoensis | reverse complement strand
CATTTTAAAACTGTTTTCCAAATATGAATTAGTTAAAGAAGAAAAACAAATGTGCGCTCAAATCCATTTAGAAGGAGATAGATTTTAAACATATGTGATATTTAATATTTTAAATTTGCCTTTATAAAATTATTTTGTTTAATATAAAAAAAATTTTTAAGCCCAAAACTTCTGTATAAACCTAACACGAATGTGCAGTGTATCCTATCCAAAAGTTTATCATAAAAATAAACCAACTTTGTGGCCACATATTGTTGTTAAGTTAATTAAAACTTAAAGATTTAGATTATTTATTTGTTTTACTCTTTGACTCCAGACAATGCTATGGGCGTTGAAATATATTCAACTCGCTACTCTTGACAGAGCAACGCTCTGAGCGTTGTTTTTAGTTTTTCATGATTAAACCCCAAAAAAATCGTTTCGGTTAATTGCAGTCTTATTGTTTTATACCTCGTTAGGATGAATATTTGACTTTTTGTTAAGCAGCACATGTGTGTGTTTTGATGTTATTATCACATTTGTTCTTGTGACGCGATTTCGAGTTGCGTTTTTCATGGTTATTGCTAGAGAATTAATGTCACGCTTCAATATTACATTTTCTAAGTCTCCTTAGCAAATTAATTGTGTGGAAATACTGTGGAAACATTGCTGAAATTGGATGATGATTGTTTTGGTAGTCCACAGTTTGGTGTCATAAAATGGAATCGGTGCAGAAAAGCTAGGCACACTAGATTTGTTGATGAAGTGGCGTTAATCATATTTACCGGCCGTCCGGATCAAAAAAGCAACAATCTGCCTTACGTTAACATCTAATCACTAGTCCTATGTAGAAGATGAAGCTAGGGATTACTATTAAACATTTAACATTAAACTAATTATAATAAAATGTTATTTTAATATGTACATTATTCTTTAATTTGTTGTAAAAATTACGTAAAGCTCGATTGAGCAATAATTAATTTGTTTCTTACAATGGACCACAGTAAAATACTGGTTTGTGGAATAACCACTAATATTACTAATTAGTGGCCTGTAAGCAATGTTTTTTTATTAACTTAGTATATGCGATTATTCTTGATGTATGTGAAAACTAATAAAGAAAGTTTTTGTTGTCTACAACAGTAATTTGTGACTTTGAGTAAAGATCGTTATTTTACAGTTAACCTTTTTAAGTGGCATTATTCAAATTTATCGGGTAGATGCAATCATGTTTCTAAATGAATACCGAACACACTTGTGATTAATACTACCATGTACGCTATTTATTAGGAAAACTGCTACAAATTCGTGTCCCTTACAGTTTGGTGTAATTAAATTTGTACCACCGCTATGTCTCACAAAAAAAAAAAACCATTAAGCTTGGTGCCAAAAGACCATACCAACTTCACCATGATGATATCTGCAGGTAATTCACTTCTATGGCACAGCATTCAAACTAATTATGGAGACATTGATCCCAGAATCCTTTGACTGACCCCCGAAATGATAGTTCCATTAATTCTAATAGCGTGCACAACATTTGTGTCTTTGGTAAATCTATTTCATACATGTTAACAAAATTTTTAGTGTGAAGTTGTGAACATTTTAACATGCCAATTGTATTATGCTGTTATTTGCAACTATAGTCAATTTTGCGAATGTCCCGATTTTTACTTTTGTTGCCAAATACTACCTTTAAGCGAAAGGGAAGTAACTAGTTTATAGCATTTGCAACGTTTATTTTATTACCCTATCCCACATTAAATATAATAAATTTAAGACAGGCAGATTATTAATATGATTATACTTTGGTGGTTGTTAACAATGAGAAATGAAAATTGCAACATGCTACAACGATATGATAATGTACACTCTGTAGAACTGCAAAGTTTATGTTTCTGCAGGTTTGAACCACTAATAAATTTGAATTGTTCGAAATTAACATAAGAATGTAGAAGATGTATTTCTAAGAGCCACTACAGTAATACACCGGCCAACAGTCAATATTCGGACTGTCATTCTCCATTGAAAAATGAGGATCTTAATCAACAGCATGGAGATACCAGAAAGCGTACAACATGAATCCTAGCATTAATCAGTGAGAACCAAGAACCTCAACAAGGTATCCTGGAACAGCAGTTACAAGAACGCATAACAGTTACACTATCGGGAGAACCAGCGGTACGTGTGTTCACCCCCCCTCTCGTCTTGTAGCGAAATCGCTAGTAATCAGCCCTGAAGCAATAGACATATATCTCTAGAGACAGTGCACGAAGAATACAGGCATTAAGTGATTTTTTGCATGAATTTGATGACTAAATGGGAGGGTCTTCGAATGGTGGCTACAACCTCATTATAACTACGTTAGCCAGCAGGAAACTTCTGCTGCATAAGATCGAGGACCCTCATCTTAATAGGAAAGTTTAGGTCTCTTCTGCAGTGCCATTTTTTCCAGTGACTTAACTACTCAGGATAAAAAACACGGATCAATATTGGGACATGTGATAACCACCCAACGTAATTGCCATAAATAGACAGGACCAGACGTTGAAGGAATCGTATAAAGCGTTTCTAAAGAGCTGCGGAACCTTCATAAGGAGTTTCACTCCATTGTAACGGGTATTGATATCCATATATCGAATCGGCTCATGGATTTAGTTTAGTACTACACAAAGTGCAATTAAAACTAAGAAAACCACCTTCCTTATTAGCGACCTGAATAAAGTTGGCAGATTCCATTAGCCAGTTTGCACAACATGCGAATCAGGAGCTTGGCAGAGACAAGTTTTTTCATGACGTCGTAGGACCTTTACCAATCCGCGGCATTGGTCTGGCATTGGGCCCCAGGACCAAACAAGTCACAATGGCTTTGTTGCCCTACAACGCGAAGATTCTAGTTACTCTTGTAAGATCCGAGAACCTGCCAAGGACACCCAACTGAGATCATTGATATCCTGCAGTACTACAGATTGCATGAAAGATCCAAGAGATCAAAATTTCCAGATAAACCAGACCAACCAGGCAATATGCCTTCACCACCTTCCAGGTTCAGAATCCACTTGCAAGCTCTCTTAAGATCATATGGCATCCCACATGCACCGTAGGATTCAGTACCTATCTATATGAGGGACACGTGACAGCAGCACTAGATCACTCATGGAGATCAACACTTTTAAAAGCATCGCACCGGTGAGCATAGAGAGTTGCCACAAATTTCTGACTTATTCGTATTTGAAACGAAGCATTACATATGGCCACCCTAGTATTGGCAGCTACGTCACACAGATCGCTTCTTTCCTCGATGCCACATTTCCTAGCGCTTTGTACAACTTAGTGAGCTCACTTCGAACGATTTATCAATGAAGTCAGTCCTAAAACAAATTATTTTCGCTGTGGTACAAAAGCAGTAATCTCAAGAACCATTGGACAACACGTGTCATTGCTAGCTAATCTAAAACAGTCAAATTTCAAGCCATTTCATCACAACATAGTGAATCAGTTATGCTTTTGATGCCCTCCCGTTTTAACCAATCTGTTCATATATGCTTTAAGAATCATATTTGCACTTTTTTCATTGCAATATCTTGTCAGCTAGACTTGCAATGATTATCATACTTGGCCATCATGCACCAGTCTAGAGTTAGTGCACAGGAGCTCCATATTCCTTTTGGGATAGCGCGTTTTCCTTCACGGGTCCCCGACTACAAGCTGATCGCCGTATTTAATTAACCTATGAGCTATCCCTCATTAGACACACCTACCGTAATCATACAGGATCTATGACCATGCATTTCGGATATTCCTTAGCTAGAAAAGCTCATTAGTTGTCCAGACGAGTTCTATGAATGACTCACTCTCAGAAACATTGTTCCCTCACTATGACCCATTACACACCCCCTCATTTGCTACCACACCTATGCAAAATTTGAGATGACCTACCGATAAACCTGATTGCCTTTTATATGCCTTTTGTATTTCTGTATTAATTTAGTATTTATCCAACTAATCAGAGATTCCCCATGTTCTAAACTGACCTGAAGACAATCTTGCGTACATCCTCATAGTGATTTTGACACCATCCACTGCTTGATTAAAACAAAATGTTGCAATCCTTGAAAGAAATGCAAGATATATGTAAACTCCCTCCACTTGAGTAGTGGCATGTAAAAGGGATACATGTTAACTTTGTCTTGAAGTTCCGCAGATGAATAAAATGTTTGTAAATAGTTAATTTTGGTTAGCATAAAGGCAATTTTGATCTACAATGATAGGACTACAGGATCAACGCATCATGTTAAAATTGCTGTCGTTCAACAAATTATGTGGATCATTGCATTGGTCAAAACTGGTAACAAGGGATGATAACGTCAGGTATGAAAAAAGATGTGGCGAACTCGTAAAAATGAGAACACACGTATGTACAGTGAAGCAGTTTTAAATCATTGTATTGTTATTGATTTCTTTACCCATCAAATTACGTTGTCTATGACTTGCAATTCTAATTATTTTTAAAATCTGTAATCCTTCATTTTATCAATGCATCCTTGATGTATTTAACATTCCATGAATGAACCTCTCCGTATCTATAATATTTTTCAGTATTACGAATTCATAGATGTTGCAGAAATATCTTTGTATTCTATTAAATATAGCAACTTACGCGCAATATGTCGATATGATAGAAATAGTAATCATATAGACTAAGTCTATAATTATATCATAAATTGTATACCTTATATGTGTAAATATAAAGTATCCTCCAGGTCGAGCCGCTTAATGTGGCTATTTGAAAAAGTAGGGCAACAGTCCAGTAAGCATGTCTCATATACTCCAAAATAGATATATCAAATGATTAAAAGCGCGTTCAATATAAATATGTATATATCATTCTGTTATTCCAAAGTGCTCATATTAGTATGTTTGTGATATGATATCATATGATACACAATAGGTGGCGTATTGACCATTAATTTCCACCACATCGTGTCTTGTTCTCAGCATGATAAATGAATGATAGTAACTGTACAGAGCGATACAACAGTATCTGGAAGCAGTATGTTCATAATAAGTCCCCCCGTAACTAACACCACGCTATGGTTTACCCATAATCTGTACAAGGTGTTTGCATTTTCAGATGTGTACAGCCCGTACATGCGTCTGTACGGGTTTTTTTCGCCTAATTAAATTTATTATATAATATTATATTTATTATATATAATTAAATATATATATATATATAAAGTATATATATATATATATATATATATATATATATATTAATATATATATATATATATATATATATATATATATATATATATATTATATAAATCGTCTTACCCATTTACAATAGCCGTAATTTGCGTTGTGAGATGTTAGGCCGAGTGAAAATAAAAAAAATAAACGAATGAAAATCAAGCTGCCTATTTTTCAGTTGCTGCAGGATTTGCAGTAATCTGCATGGCCTGTTTTTTCATTCACAATCTTTCGCTAATGCTAGTGGCAGGTTGCTGATTATTCGAATGATTATACAGCAAAGTTCTTTTTGGAGTCGAGCATTTTTTTTTTTAAATTAATGAGAAAAATATCATATTGTATAGTATTGCTTTCAAGTTTAGTATCACTAAGTAATTCATTTAATTTAATTTTTTTTTTATAATATGACAATAACATTGTTTAGGTGAAGTTAGATTTAACTGTCAGATAACTTAGGCCTATTCTTTCTTTCCCCTAAGGTTTAGCATAATTTATTATTTACGGCTGCTTAACAAAAAAAAAAAAAAAGGCAGATACCACTACAAATTACTTGATTTCACTAAAACTTGTAGAAAGTGCATAAGAAATGTAAATTTCAATAATAATAAAATACAAATAATGGGTAATATCGGAATGATGGTTGCCGAACTCTCCGCGTGTATTTTCGTACCATTTAGTAACCCTAAATCTAAATGGTACGAAAATACACGCGGAGAGTTCGGCAACCATCATTCCGATATTACCCATTATTTGTATTTTATTATTATTCAAATTTACATTTCTTATTTAGTAACCCTAACCCTAAATCTAAATGGTACAAAAATACATGCAGCGTTTGGCGTCCGATATTACCAAATTATGAAACTGAAAAAAAAAAAAAAAAAAGCAAGGCAAATTTGCATCTTAACCCGATCAAAGAAAAGTTTATTTGGAATTACTTCTCGTCTTAGTTTTAATTTCGTTTCTTTAAAAAACAATGCGATGGTGCCTTGGGTGATCATCATTACGGTCAGCTAATGATTTATATTTATTAAATAATTAATTACTATCAATGTTTGATTGACACTAAAAGTCGTATGTTATAGGTCTATTTTTAAAGCTAACTAGTTGGGGCTATAAAACGGTTATTCCAATTATTGAAGTTCAGTAGAGAATATATAATATTGCGCCAGTTTATATTTTCATTGCTAGCTTTAAAAAAAAAGAATATATGTATATTAGATTTAAGATTCCTAAACCTAACCCATAATGCTTATTACTGGTCTCTTTAGACCTATACTTTTTATAAGCCACTATATAACACACACCAAACTGTTCTTCATTTCCACCATAAATCGCATCAATTTTTTTGGCAGAAATAGACTAAATGATGATACAGTCAAAAATAGCATTTCTACAATGCAAAATAAAACTCTAATTCTTTTTTGTTGTTTAGGTTTTAAAGCAAGTGAAGACATTCTTAAAAAGGACAAGGGCGCATGTCACTATGACGGTGCAGAACCATCTAATTGAATATAGTTTTACATGAATTAACTCTTTTGTTTACGTTTTTTTCCAGTCTTTGTACAGGTTTTGCGGTCTTTGTACAGGGTTTTTGGATTTTTTGTACAGGTTTTTCATGTCTGAGATGTGGCATGTATGCCATTGTGAAAATGGAAGATCTTGGATAAGCAATAGCATTTGCCAATTTGGTCTTTCTAAGCCAGCCTAAAAAGCCAAGTAACAAACACAATAAATATTAAGAGAAAATATCTTCTTTCTTTTCAGAGCTTTTTGTAAATATACTTACTTACTTAGTCGTTCCCCTTCTACCGTGAGGTGTAGAGGTTTGGAAGAGAGAGCGCCAGACCATCCTATCGGCTGTCTTCCTCCTGGCCTGGTTCCATTCTAGTCCTCGGTCCTTCAAAGATTGTCTAATGTTGTCCTCCCAGCGGACTCTGGGTCGTCCTGGGTTCTGGATCCCTGGCTCTTTGTTTCCCATGCTTGTCGTGGTAGCCGATCTTCTCCCATTCTGCAGACATGGCCAAATTATCTTAGTTGGGACTGTTCTACTTGGGTCTGCAGGGGGTGGGATTTAAGGCCTTGACGTATCGTCTGGTTGCGTACCATGTCTCTTCTTGTTACTTCAACCACCTTCCTCAGATACCTCATTTCTGAGGTTTGGATCTGGCTTTTGTGGGTTGTAGTCATTGCCCATGACTCGCATCCATATGTCAAGACTGGGACATAGGTGGAGCGGTATACAGCCATCTTCGTTTTCTTACCAACCTCTCTCTTGCTGAGGAATCCTCGATTTATGGCCTGAAGAAGTCTCCCAGCTGCTGCTTTTCGAGTGGCCAACTCTTCTTTGATGCCTCCCTTTTGGTCTATAATAGCTCCGAGGTATTTAAAGTGGTCGACCTGCTCCAGGACCTGTTCTCCCAGCTTAATCTGATGTCTTATTTCTTCTCGTGATATCACCATGGATTTTGTTTTAGAGCTGCTTATGACCATCCCTCTCTTCTGCAGCTCTTCCTTCCAGATTTGCAGGTTGGATTGGAGATGTGCCTCTGATTTAGCAATCAGGACAACATCATCAGCAAATACCAGCTCTGAAATACAGACCTGTCTCATCTTTCAATACCCCACTAAATACTTCCTTGTTCTCTCCTTACATGCCTTGATGACATAGTCCATGAGGAGTATGAAAAGATAAGGTGACAGGATATCACCTTGTCTTACACCAGTGGTGGTCCTGAACTCTTCTGACTTATGGTTTGCTGTCCTCACATAATTTCTGCAAGACTTGTAAAAGCTCTGTATAGCATGAATCAGAGGTGCTGGAATATTCTTCCTTGCCAAACAGTCCGAAAGTTTGCTCCAGGGGACCCTGTCAAACGCCTTTTCCAGATCTATGAAACAAAGATGGATCTCACTCTTATACTCAAGGGCCTTTTCACTCAGCTGTCTGAGTGTGAAGATTAGGTCTTGAGTACTTCGGTTTTGTTCGAAATCCACACTGGACCTCATTCAATTGTGGCTCAGCTAGGCGTCGGAGTCTCTGCTCTAGGATTCTAGAGTAGATTTTACCAGGGACACTGAGAAGCCTGATGCTCCCATGTACTTAACCATTTCTGGTGTTGCACCATCATGCCCTGCTGCTTTGCCCATCTTGATTTTCTCCAGTGCTGCCTTCAGTTCTTCCATCTTTATGTCATCTTCACCATCATTGGTTTTCTCTTCTGTGCTAGTGGTTATCATTTCTGATGCTTCACCATGCTCACCATCCAGGAGTTCTGAGAAATATTCTTTCCATCTTTCCGTTACTTCCTTCGGGGCAGTAAGCAATTTGCCTTGCTTGTCCTTTATAAATTTGAGAGGGCATTGTTTTTCCTTCCTCATGTTCTTTAGGGTCTTATAGAACAATGTCTGGTTTTCTTGTGCATCTTTTTCTAGCTTTTCTCCAAATTCTTCCCAGGACTTCTGTTTTGCTGCTAGCACTTTGTTCTTTGCTTCTGTTCTGAGTGTCACATATTCTCTATATTTCTCCATTTGTCCTGTTGTGTTTTTAGCTCCTAAGTATTGTTTCCATGCCATTTTCTTCTCTCTTATTTTCTCTTTGACTTCCTCTGTCCACCAAGGTGTCCTCTTTCTCTTGTTCCCAAGTCGAACTTCACCACATGCTTCTGCAGCAGCTGTCTTTATGATATCCTTGAATTTAAGCCAGAGGGTTTCCAAGTCATCAGGTTGTTCTTCTGTGTTGTTCACCGCTGCAGCAATAAGCCCCTGATATCTGGTCTTAATTTCTGGCTCTCTCAGCTTGTAGGTCTTAATGCTCATTTCTCCCGTTCGTTTACTTAGTTTCTTGCATGATGTTGGGCAGCTCCTAGGCTGAGCAACTCTTTCAGTTGTTCTTTTGATTGTAAGCAGGTAGTGATCACTTCCAATCTCTGGCCCCCTCCAGACTCTAGCATCCCAGACATATTTGAATGAGCTCCTCCTAACAATGGCATAGTCGATCACTGACTTCTCATTCTTTCTTGGTTCACATCTAGTGTATGCATGTATGCGCTTATGGGGGAACTTTGTATTTGTAATGAATAGATTCTGCTCACTGCAGAATCTAAGGAGTTGCTTTCCATTGTCATTGAGAGTATCTTCTCCATATCTTCCGATAACTCCACCCCATCTAGCATGGTCATTTCCAACTCTGGCATTGAAATCTCCGAGCATGATAATTTCATCTAGGCAGTCATCCACTGTCCTTTGAAGCAGCTCGAAGAATTCCTCCTTGACCTCTGCTCTCTCATCCTCATTTGGCCCATACACTATGACCAGGTTGACTATGGGTTCTCCTTCTTTTAGTTTTACAACCATAATTTGCTCCGAGACAAAGTTCCATCCCTTGATACTTTCTTTTTGGTTTTTGGCCACAATGCAACCCACGCCCCCTTTAGCTCTTTCAGATGTGGGTACACCACTGTAGAGCAGTGTGTTGCCATCGAGAGCCATGACTCCTTGTCCTTTTTTCTTTGTTTCCGTTATAGCCAGGATTTCTAGTTTTGCTTTCCTCATCTCTTCCACCAGCTCCTTTTGTGTTCCAAGTTCCATAAGTCATAGTCCCTAGTCCGTTCCAGTTCGTCGCCTTTAGAATCAGTCTGGTTTTCTCTCTTGTAGTTCTCATAATCAAAAGTAAATATTTTTTACAGAATATGGCATAATAAAAATTACATAAAGTAATGTATTCATATTCGTCCTTGCAGAAATTAGGATATGGAAAAATGTATTAAAAAAATAATAATGCATTTCCCTGCTTTCAGGTACATGAGATTGCAAAAATAATATAGAGCATTTCTTACTAACATGTGAACAGCATAGAATACCAATATTAGATTATTTACAGGCATTCTATTCACCCATAACTGGAACAGATATTAAGAATAGACAGACCTAGAGTAATAGTAAAACAGTGTGTAAAAGAAAATATTAATATATAATGATTAGTAGGATTATGGGGAGAAAGTAAAGATGTATTGAGGTTTTAATAATACTTATTAGTAATGACAAATAGGGGCTTGAATATCTTCCCAACACCGTGTAATCCCCTGGGCGTCTGTTATGAGACAAGGAATAGAACTACTGCACCCTCAAGCATGTTGTACAAGACAACTAATATGAAGTTGTACAAGACAACTAATATGAAGTTGTACAAGACAACTAATATGAAGTTGTACAAGACAACTAATATGAAGTTGTACATGGGGCTGGCAACCTTGTCATGTAATACAAAAAGCCACAGAAACCACACCTGCACGAGCATGTGACTGCTTGGTGCAGACTTCCTGCAAGGGGACCAGTTACAGCGGTGGCTCCATGCTCCATAAGGAGCACAAAGGAAAAATGATGATGAAGAGGATATCATCCCAGTAACCTCAGGATTTCACACCCACACCTCCCCCTTTTTTTTAACACCGTGACAAGAATGAAGAGACTACCATAAGACAAAAGAGGACACACACACCCATATTATTTGATACTTTTGATTTACTCTCTTTGAAATAATTGGACAGGAGGACTGATGGCTTGGTCGAGCATATTATCTTGAATTTAGAGGCACTGTAAATTTTAACCCATCAGAGGTTGAACGGGATATTTTTCTTCGTAAAAAAAAAAATAAACCCAAGATAAGTGTACCACATAAGCTTATGCACAACAAAAAGAAACATTTAACTTTTTATTTACATGTTGTGAGAAATAAAATCACACCAGATTGTGACAACCGACAAATCAATAGAAAAATAGAGAATGACAAAGTTAGAAGATAAGGGACAGGTTAACAACTTGGATATAGCATTAAAGAAAGCAGCCATAAAAACTTAAAAAAACAATACTAGGGATCAGAAGTTATGGAGAGACAAGGGCATCTGTACCGATTTAATAAGGGAGAAGACAAAGTTGTTATGGAACATGAAATCTTATTTTAAAATAAATGTTCACGTATGATGAAATGCACCAATAGCACATTATATGTAAGGAAACATAATGTTTCTGATATTCTTATCTGGCTATTACCAAACCAATCTATACGTGATAAATAAAAGGGCAGCACATACTTATTGATGTAGCTACTGCTGTATATAAAATATGTAAAAATTAATCTGGCTTTTGAAAACATCATGGCTTGCATGTTAATTACATCATTGCTACTTTGTGATTTGCCATTGTTATTTCTGCTACAACCATGTCCATAATAATGTATTTGAAGTTGTTAAATGTGGTACTATGTCAGGCATCTCCAGACTGTCACACTTTATAATAATAATAATAATAGCCCCTTCAGTCATAACTGACTATGGGAATGCACCCCTGAGGCGACAGCCCTCAGCTGCTTATTTTCCTGGTGTTCCTTTTGACGTTTTCTCCTCTCTTCTGCTTGTTGTGTGAGCTTCTTTTCACCCAATCTGGTGCGATCGGCAATTTTATCCTCCCAGGTTGCTGGATTTATGTCCAGTGCCCTCATGTCTCTCTTGCACACATCTTTGAGTTTCAGCTGCGGTCACCCAACTGTTCTTTTGAAGGCCAGCACGTGACAACACTTCGACATTTGTATCTTTATCTTTCCATGAAATGCCGAGGATGTGGCGTAGACACCATAGATGGAAGGTATTGAGCATTCTTTCTTGCTTAGCATAGGTTGTCCATGTCTTGCTGCCATATAGATGTGTGCTGGTGACACAGGCATCGTATACCGCAGCTTTGATTTTCGTTGTGAGTTTGAAGTCTCCCCAAACAGTCGAGTATAATTCAAAAAATCTATTCCTATTTTGGACCTTAAAAAGTGTGCCCCCCAACTTATTGTCGAGTCAAATTAAAAGAAAGAATTAATGAAATCGCTCAGTGTTGCAAATTTTCCCCTTCCTGCTGCATACTGTTTTTCATTTCATTGGCAGAAGTGCGGGACACTACTCAAGTTTTTTGTGCAAAACTGTGGCTATGATCCACCTCCCACACGTTTTGTTGTTCAAGCATGGAGATCTTGGCTCCCGCAACTTTCAAGTTAGCGGTTGCGGAAGGAGTCATGGTGTAGACATGGTAGGGATGTGACAAGGCTGGTAAACAAAAATAGCTACGTGCGTGTTTACCGATGTGATGACAGGATTTTTTTTCACCGCAAATAGTAGAGAGAAAAAACTATTGTATCAGATTGCTCATGCTGTCCATTCATACACTTCTAAGCTCAGCCCTGACATTTTTTGTTCATCTTTCTAATAACCCTACCTGTTCTTCGCACGACGATTACATTTCCGTGCACTGATACAACAGAGTGCATGGATATAAACATGACATACAGTTATCCCATCCACCAGACACCCACTTACTGCTGTACACTATATTTTTAAGTCGGATCTTGAAATCCTGTGCTCACGAAAGCAGGAAGCCAACGAAATGTAAAACTGGTACCCATCAGATATAAACTTGCTGCTTCATTAAATGCTTTTGACAACATATCTTGAGTGATACATTAAAATTTAAAAACGTACACTTGATACAAGATACAAGCAATATACGGTAAATAAAAAATGTCCATTATGCTTTTGTAGTTCATGTCATGCATACATCAGCATGTACAGCTGTTTAAATCATTTGTTGTAAATACACTGGCGTTTATTTAGAAAAAAATAAAATTGGTCCCGAAGGTGCTATTACCATGAATTTGAAAAAAAAAGTGTACCTCTTACGGGGCTGGCTTTAAGCTGACAGTGATAGAACTTGCAGAAAGCCATGGCAATTTCATTGCAGTGTGAGATTCGGAATCGACGAAAAACATGCTCGAAACTAGCATAAAATAAAAGAATCGATGGAATGAAATGCCAAAAAGAAAATGAGAAAGGAGAGGGAACACTTCATCGTTTATGGCTCTTGAAGAAGAAATAAATTAATGGGTTTTAACTCAGAGGGAAAGATGCATGGAGGCATATCTGGAGTCGTCATTATATGACGACCAGCTATGCACAATGCAGTAATATACATATGTGGAAGTGAACCTCTGTCTGTGAGGCTAATTACATCCTCATTGACTCTTGAAATCATCCACACACTTCCAGGGATTCCCTCTGTGGTGAAACTTGTTGAAAACCCAGCATTGCATACTAAGCTTTGAGAAGTCACTTGAACCCCAGGCGTATTTCTTTGGCTTTGACTTGGTTGACTGCATGCAGAAGGATCTCACTGTGGACCCAGTGATAGGCAGGGGGAGCTGAGAAGTGGCTCTGTGCAGGACGTGACAATTCCTTGGGAGAGCTTAGAACCAGAGCACAGTAGTTTAGCTCTGCATAGTTGGAGAGCCCCCTTGGATGGTGGGGAATGCATAGTATGCCACACACTTCTTACTTCTAATTTGGTACCCTGTGTATGCCGCTCCTTTAAATGTAAGCCAAGCTGGAGAAACTGGAGCTCATGACTTCAACTCAACACATTTTGAAATGGCAGAATAGCCACAGGAAAAGCCTAGATCTACAGTGTAGATAATACCAAGGAGTCTTCAACTTGGTGTTGGTTTCAGAAGACCGAGAAGCTCAGCAGTTCTAGTTAAACAACAACTCAGAGGAAAAATGGTTGCATCATTACTCAAGGATCATTTCGAATTCATGTCCTTCAATTGAAAAGGAGTGGGACATATCGCAACATGCCATAAATATCAAAACTACTTACATTTTTTTTTTTTTTAAATAAAGGTGATGGGAGGAGAACATCTGTTTTTTTAACTTTGACCTTATTATCAGTTCATTTATTTTGGAAGATTTTGAAGTCCTCATTATACTCAAGTATATAAGTAATGCAAGTATATAAGTAATGAAAATAATTCACATTCAGCTAAGTGGTCTTTATAATTTATTGTATTACTTTCCTTTTTTGCTCCTTATAGAGTTTGGAGCCACCAGTGCAGCTTGCCCCCTTACAGGAAGTCTACACAAAGCATTCACATGCTCCTGCCGTGGTGGTTTCCATAGTAATATGTTCTACGTCATGAAGTTGCCAGCCTCAAGCACAACCTCATGTTAGTCACCTTGTATGACATATCTGAGGAAGCAGTAGTCATATCCTTTCTTTGTCTTATCAGAGACCCTCGGTTGTTTGGTTCAACATTAACTCCTTGTCATAAAACTACTATAGAATAGATCTGATCATATGTGCAGCCAAGCTGTAAGTTTAAATTTATTCTGCATGGATTTTTGAAAATTGTTTCTATGTTAATGTCCTTTATTCAAAAGGATGTGTCGTTTGTTCAAAAGGTCTCTGGCATTTAGGTCAATGCTAAGTTAGGATGTTCATTTTTTTTTTTTTTGGGGGGGGGGGGGGGGGGGGGGTGTTAAATATTGAATAAATGCTAGGTTTGATACATTTCTAAAGGGAACGAAGTTGTGTAAAATATAAAAACTCAATATTTTGAACAAAACTCTATATATATATATATTTGTATGCATATATTCTTGTTTTTTTGTTTTTTTTCCCAGATTTTGTCCGGTTAAGATGTATAGATGTGTTACTGATTTATTATTATTTTTTTTTTAAATCCAAGTTCCCTTGCTGTGAATGAATAAATGTCCTTTTTGGCTCCCTAAAGAACATAGAACCACAACTGTAGTTGACCCTCATGCAAGAAATGAATGCCAAAACATTTCATGTGTTCTGGCTGCAGTATTTTCTGTATCAATTGAATTTTTCCTGATGAAATAGCTAGTTGCATATACAAGCCTTACCTTAGTTGCCTCCATTGTGTGGTGGGGACCAGTGATCCTATTCTTCATCACCCTTATGTATATAATTATTATTCTGTGACATTGTAAGACATTTGTTTAAACTCTTAACTATTACGGGAGCTAAAACCGCGTTTTTACGCGCTAGTTTAGCTATCGTTACCGTTATCGCGCGCCACTTCACGGGGCGAGCCGTAAAATTGGTACTAAACCCGCGCCACTTCACAGGGGTTGCCGGATTGTAGAGTTAATGATGTAATAGGGTGTCTAAGAAACTGGGAAACAGAATGAATATCAACTGATTATTTTGGTAGTATTACTTTTAAACCATCCTACAATTGATATTTATTGTTATATAGTTTATGGCCCTTTACAGGATCGGAGGAGGGAAACAGAAAGAAAAATAGATTATTGCTCCCTCCGGCGTATAGTACGAGACAGCTTATATGGGATTTATGTACGGACCTGGGCAACCTCAAATGTTTAACTTCCCTTTGTTATAAGATAAAAAACCGCTGCATGAAACACATGATTGTTTTTGTGCAAGGTTCCAATTGCTGCAAGAACTGCTTGAAATGTTTTTGGTGCAAGGTTACATTTGCCTGCTAGAACACATGAATGTTTTGAGTGGCTTGCAAGGGTACATTGTGCTGCAAGAACACATTGACTGTTTTGGTTGCAAGGTTACAATTGCTGACAAGAAAACACATGAAAGTTTTGGTGCAAGGTTACAATTGCTGGTAGAACACATTGAATGCTGTTGGGTGCAAGGTTAACAATTGCTGCAAGAACCACATGGAATGCTTTAGGTGCAAGGGTTACAAATTGCTGCAAGAAACAATGAATGCATTGGTGCAATGGTTTACAATTGCTGCAAGAAACACTTGAATGCTTTGGTGCAAATGTTTTTATATAAGGGAATCTTGCCTGTGAGTAGTGGTTCCATGCTGCATATAAGGACCTACAGGGGATAATAATGATGGATGATGATTACAGATAAAGTTAATTTAAGCCTTGATTCTTGAAGTCTATGGAAAATGGTTTGATTTTTTTTTTTTTCTTTTCTTCTAACCTTTTTCTTATGTTTTTTTCTGAGTCAATTTTTTTATAATTGCTGCTGCTTGTTTTTAAAATCTGCAACCGTTTTTCTCTGTCAGGTCACTTTATCGGTCAATTCTCTGTGAAAATACGCAATTTGGAAGTTTTTTTAACTAAAACGCATACAGTATTTTAACATCAATTTCGTACAAGAAAGTATAAAAAAGTTTATGTAGGGCTTGAAATTTATTTTGCAGACTCGGAACTTTCGTCGTTGAATTGGGTGGCCAAATCATTGTGGTAAACTTCGCGATTTGAAACATTCCAACAAATAACTTGGCCAAAGCATTGGGTCACCACTCCACCGTTCCTTGATAACGTGGGGGGACTACCATTTACCGGGGCGGGTTATTGTTGACTGGAATCTGTTCTCATGTTCATCGCATGGGACTTCGCAAGGTTGTTCAGGGAAAAAGGTCAAAGATGCGAATCGAGCAAAGAAAATGGGATTTTTGGCGGGGACACCCTGCCTCCCCCTACATAGCCCCATTAAGTTTTCTGTATGGCATTCTATGCACTGCTTAATACCCAATATGCACATAGTCGAAATTTAGTGACCCAGAAAAGTTACGGACGAATCGTAATGCAATTTGCGTTCTTACCATGTAACAAGTTCTCCGAATTTTGTCTGCAATAAACTTTCCTAATATGAGGTCCTACAAAGATACCTTCCTTTATCTTTGCATCGCTAACTTGCGGAAACTTTTCTCGAAGATAAGTGAAAGCTTTGCTCGTTTTATCTAACGCTTTTAGTAAATTCTTTCATGAGCCCCAACTTTTATATGTAAAACGGTGTTAAAATGATGCTGTCTTTGTTAACTAATGGCTCGTGTATTACATTTTTAGGTCCGAGCTGCATACGATCCCTGATAGGCCACACCTTTCTTGCATAATGTTCCTGTCTGTTGCGGCTGTCCCATTCACATAGGAAGCAACAAAAATTAGTATACCCAGTCTGCATGCCCGTGAGAATTGCAATGACCTTTAGGTCTCCACAAATCCGCCATTGCTAGTCATTGTACTTTATTTTTGCCAAAAGTATAGCCATATTGTCATAAGTTTCTTTCATATGAACAGAGTAGGCGACTGGAATTTTTGCAATAGCAAATGTCCATCAATCCCAACTCAAAGGGGTATTGAACAAGTTCTCTCTGTGTCTATGAGACGAAATTTAGATATCAAAGTGTATAGGGCGCTAAAAAGATTCCATCTTTGGAGTCGCGAACCGAGTTAATTCCACTTGTTTTCCTTTGGTAAGAGCGAGGATCACGTATTAGATCTGAAAGGTTAATTAAGTGAACACCAATCATTTCACAACGGTATATAATCCGAGTCAGAATTAGTTTCTGAAGCAGGTAAACTATTTCACTTTTCTGATGGTTCCATTCACGTCCTAACGGATATTGTTTCTGGTGGAACTGGGATCGGACACGTGATTGGATCACGAGACAGACTGGTTTCGAAACCGATTCAAATATTTGGATTAACCACAGACTTTCTAGTTTTAAAAGTGAAACCATGGATAATTGTTCAAGCAGAAGTAACAATCAGTAGCGTGAATTTGTCTTGTTTCATGCCGATATTACTAGGCACTCTGCAAAAGGCATCTTGAGAACTTATTATGCTTCGGATAACGGACGATTTTCTAACCAACTCATGCCAATGTATTTGGCAAAGTCCGAACAAACTGCATTTGGCTTCCAAGATTTATTTGCATCAGCAACTTTCGAATCGAAATAAAGTTCATATGCTTTCTTTAGTAATGGTGTAAAGTTTTTCTGGTGAACACGATCGGTAAAATATCCGCACACGTAACAGAACAGATCAGCCGAATTTCTACAACTTCTAGAAGCCATATTTCGCTTAGAATTATTTCAAAATACAGTAACTATTGGAAAAATAGCGTAACATAATGTCATGCATCTTTTAGCAGTATAAAAAGGTGGAATTATTTTTGCATTTTATTAATTTTTAATAAGTTATGTAGTAACGAATATGAAACGGAGCACATAACGGTTTCCCAAAAAATATATGTATTCACAACATATCTTAAAAAAACTGACGTGATAGAGATAAACGGATTTCAAATTTGAATCAGCGTAAAAAAACTTACATAAGAACACTAATTCCTTATATACGATAAGAAAAATTGTTTGTTGTTGTCTCAGTGTAATCTTTATGCATTGCAGCCTAGCATAAACCCTAGTCAACCACATTATAACATATTTAAGATGCTGGCTAAATCTAGTCATACATCATATGTATTCTTCAATTGGGATGTTAAACATTGATTTATTGTTAACTGATAAGACTTACCCACCAATCTTTGTAGCAATTACTGGTATGCAAAATTTATTGTATAGATAACAAGCATTGGCTAAAAATCTAACGAAGGACATGCATGCTAAGCTACTCGCGAAACCTCCAGCAAAGAACAAAGGAAGTAACTAGGGAATACTAAACATACTCAGTAGATATAAGAAATGTCTTCAGAATACAAATGGCACTAGGTGCTGTTTTCAAAACAATGAGCAACCTTACAACAGCGCGAGAGATCTGACTAAAAGACAATAATCTAGAGAAATTTGCTACAATAAATTTGGTCTAAGAGCGTAGTGCTACATCTAAGAAATCCCAATGTTAATGATTACTTTCACAGGCAAAGAATCTTCACCCCCAACTGTAGGAACAAGTAGTAGACGAATCGACAGACCGTAAGTGGAAGTCACAATTAACAGTTAATCATTATTTAACAAGGAACACAATAATTTTATTAAATAAGTACACAGATAGATATGTAAAGAGTATAAATAAAGAAATTGGTAAGTTTTAGGGCTGGGATCTTAAAAAAAACGATTAATTTAATTGTTAAAATTTTTTTAATAGATTAATTGATAAAACAAATTTTAATTGATTAGGTTACGTTTTCCAGCAACGTTTTATGTTTTTTTTATCTTAAATGTGCCGAGAGCATTAGCTATGTTAGAGATGTGTGATATGGAATATGGTCCAAGAGCAAGGTAATATAATAATTCCATTTTTTTGGTTGTAGTAAAACTTTTTCATAACGATTTCATTGAATTTTTCAGAACGGATGTATGACTTTATTAACAAGTGAAAGTAAGTAAAGACCGTTTTGTGGATTTAAAAAAAAAATTTTTATTTAATGTTTTTTAAAATGTATCAAATTGTTCATAAAATTGATCAATTAAATCTTCGATTAATCAGAATTAAGATTTTTTTTTTAAAGTCAAATCCCAGCCCCAGTAATAAAGAAGTAGTAATTACATATTACTAATGACAAATTATGATTACATGAAACATTAATGCATATGGTTGAACAGGATATTTTGCTTCATTAATTCCAAAAATAAATAAATAACAAACAAAGAAAAAAAAAGTGCCCAGTGCATTTCCTGGGGCCCTGAAGAGACCAAAGAAGAGTAAGGACTGTGTACTCAGGTAGGTCATTGTTGAAGTAAATGTGGTCCTGACAGTGGAAATACCTCACATCAGTTAATAGTCCAGCATTGTTCTAGATAAAGCCTTTTTTAGTTAATAATAATAAATGATTCTCCTTAATTGTTCCTCCTTCTTCAAAACTACATACCCGCTGATAAAGTGGTGATTCTGTATCTCCACAAAATCCTGTCTGTTGTGAAGTTTAGTTTTGTTTGCCATTTTTTCATTGCCACATGCATTGTTTTCCTAATGACTCCTGTTCACCAGTCCAGGCATTTTTCCTGTATTTGTTTCATCAGATATCAATTATTCATTAAATTGCAATGTTTTATCAATTCAATATTATTCCTAAATATTGTTTTATCAATCTTTTGGCACTCATTGTTCATGTATTCTGGTTTTAAACTCCAGTACATCCCCTGTATCAATTTTATCAACACAACTTTATTCATATAGCCTCTAAGTAATTAAACCTTACACTATTCATCTATCAGAGTTTACACACAGTCCAGACAATTTTCATATTGGCTGTTATTCATCCAACATTATTTCTATGTACAATAATCTGCATGCATTAAGATGTTGATTCTATGAAGTGTTACATTCAGCCTTGCCAACATTAGCATGGTAGTAGTTTAGGAAAATGGTGCACCATTGTTAACATTTCCTTTTTAATCATGTAATTTAGGTTATTTTTAATAATATGAATTATGTGCAACATACTTTTTATTAAACAATAAGGTGCATTTTTAGTTAGATTTTCTTTTAACTAATGACAACAATACAGTTCATTTTTGAAACAATATGGTATCCAAAAATGATAAATTAGCTTGGTACAAGCAGAGTGCTATATGAAACTGTTAATAGCTTCATGGGAAATCCATGCAAGATTTGTTCATTAAACCCTAACATCCCAGTTAAAGAAGTAATTTTTTACATTACTAACATCAAAGATAATAATTAACTTAACATGATGAGGTTGCACGATGTTAATCTGTCCAAACATGAAGTTTGATACAATGAACAATTGTACTTATTCCACTGCTTGTCTTTCTTTTCCTATGGCAACAAAACTAACTAATGTTTTGGGTATTACTGTTTATGTACACGTTATGGATGTCTTATAGTTGGGCACGCGATTACTTACTACTACTTTACCTTAGACAAGTTGAGAAGGTCATTAATGTCTGCCAGGTCCAGTCATTTATCAGATTTACATGCATGGTCTTCTTTCTGTTGAATGAGGTCATGGATGAAGGGCAATCAAGTACTACTGCTGGAGTACAAGATGAAGGTTATATTGAGTTAGTCCTGAAAGGTTGCTGGCAAGGATCTGTGATGGTCAGCACAATGGTCCTGCAGGTACAAAAATGATAATTATTGTACATTATTCATATTTTGCTTTTCACTTAAAGTATTCCCCTTTTTCTTATTGTAGACTGTACTGAAATATTCATTCTTTGATTGTCCCATGTGCTTCTCATTCAATTTTTTATTTCTGTCTCTGCAGTTCTCTTCTCCATGTGTTTTTTGGTATTACTTCTTGCTTCTCTTACGCTGTGAGATTGCAAAACAAAGACTGCATTGTGATGCTAACCTATGGCTTTTTTTAATGTGTTGTAAGACGTTCTCACTGATGAGTGGAATATGCTCTGACACCCATCAATGGCCACTCACAAAGATCATGGGTCAAATAAGAACTGAAGTCATCAGTGAATGACCCCAAGATATGAAGGTAGGACCAATAGGCCGAAGAGAGCTGAATGGCTGCTGGGTAAGCAGTAGTCGCGATTATGGCTGTCTGGAGGGCAAGCCCAGGAATGCGAAGATACCAGTGCAGATGGCACTTCGTTAAAAGATTTCCCTTCTGCCTCTTCCCTGAATTATGGTTGCTTTACCAGGGTGACCGAATATTCCACCATTTATTGCCAAATAGGCACCATAAGAGAATTTCAACTATTCCAGAATCGGAATAAAAGCAGCTGGAGCTATGGAGATTGTGCTCTGTCATCGATACCTGCACCGCAAATGGGAATTTTTTTAGGAATTGCAATTGCAGATTATTAGGGACCCAAAAGACCACAGCAATAGAGAATGCAGTCAGCGACCCATAGCTTGATGCTTGCGTCAGGGTCAGCAAATCCAGATCTGTGACAAAGACCCTACTCCACCTCCAAGTGGTGGTCCTGGAAACAGGCCTGCATCAATGCAGAAGGTTCAGAAAGAAAGCAGATCGCATCTCGATGAAATATGTGCGTATAGGATACTGGAATTGTCGAAGTGCCAATCAACGTGCAGCCATTATACAAACAATCATCTACAATTTCGATATCCTCATGATCCAGGAGACAAATTTAAAAGCCAATAGTGTTATCAATTGCCCAGGCTACAGATGTTACTCCAATCCATGTGGGCCTGGTAGACGAGGGCAAGCTATATATGTAAAACATGAGCTCCCTCATATGTGGCTGTGAGGATGCGGAATTGCAGGGGATTGCTGTGAATATAGGCGGTCAGGAGTGGCGAGTCTACAATTTATATGCCCATGTCGACCATCTTACAGAAGAGAGTAGTTGGAATTTTCTGGCGGAATTGTCTGAAGATTCTAACATAAGGTGTTTAATTGCTGGCGATTTCAATGCTAGATCCAAGGAGTGGGAAACATCACGGAAAATAGGCAGTGTATAGCTTTGAGAGAGGCATTATTTAAACATGAACCTTACCATCTTGAATGATGGACGCCCAACTAGACTGGCAACTAAACCTGGGGATACAAATGGTGTCATAGATCTGGCATTCATCTCTAGTGCTGCCACCACCATGGCACGTTGGGATGTATTAGGTGCACAGGAAAGTGATCACCTACCTTGCGTCATACTCATTGCAAAGGGTAGGACCACTAGACACAGGAAACCTAAACAGACCTTCAAGTATCCTACAGGCCCACTCGACTGTAACAACCCTTTACACACATTGCGTCAAAATGCCAAACAAAAGACAGCGAGAACACCTTTCACCCAACCTCCCTGGTGGAATAAGACAGTGGAGGAAGCATGGATAGAAAAGGAAAGATCAACAAAGGAATGGTGTAAAGCACGAAACAGAAGAATGATGAATGAGGGAGAGGTTGAAGAGATGAAGGAGAAAAAGCAAAGAGCCGTTAATAGATTCAAGAGCTTGGCAAGGGAGGCCAAGGATAAAGTGTGGGAGGACTTTGTGACACAGGTGGGCACGGAAAAAAACCCTACAGAAATTCTGGTCCTTACATCGAAGAATGAATAGGAAAAGTGCAAGCCAACCCATTCCTACTATCGAATGTTCCACAGGACTAAGCCTGAAGACGGACGAAGAGAAGGGAAGAGCCTTATTCAATCGATATGTGGAGCAAACAGATAAAAGTGACAAAAGTGCCCGCATGAAAATAAAGGACAGTGTTCTGGAAAATACCCTAAGGGGCCAGATATACTTTGATCTCATTTCTGAAGAGGACGTGGTGTACACATTGAAAACCAGCAGAAACACTGCTCCGGGTCCTGATGGTGTACAATACCATCACATTAAACAGCTCGACGACACAGCCATTATAAATATGGTGAGCGATTTCAATACCAGCATACAGAATGCTGAGGTGCCGGAAGACTGGCTACACAGTTACCTTCGGCCACTTCCTAAACCTGGCAAAGACCCCACACTGCTCAGCAGCTATCGAATTATCACACTACAGAATGTCTATGGTAAATTACTTGAAAAGATAGTTGCAAGACAAGTAATAAACCACCTAGAAAATGCACACATCCTTCCTGATACCCTGGGTAGCTATAGGCATATGAAAACAGCATAGGGTAACGCTGGAACGTTTGCGAACGATGTGCACGAGAGATTCCAGTGTAACAGAGAAACGGTGGCGGTTGTCGCCGTTGTTTCCCTAATCGGTTGGTGGACCTAGAGGATGCTGGGATTCTATGGTTAAACAGAGAAACGTTGACAGAGACTTTGCAACCCTAATAGACTAAAATGGCATGTGGTGTAAAACTTTGGATAACAAGGTGGATAGCAGCTGCCTTTATGGAGAGATCAGTTGCATTTCGCTTGGGAACACGGACATTGGAACCAATGCGCATTTGCCCGGGACTACCCCAGGGTTCTCCACTATCACCAGTGATGTTTAACATTTACACAGCAAAAGTAGCAACCTTTCAACCAACAGGACTGGGACGAACATAAATTTTCGCAGATGATATACTTATGTACATAACTGGCTCAGACAGACAAGAAATGGTCCAAGGCATACAAGAGACACTACAGGCGGTTTCTAAATGGTGTGAGGAAAGCGGATCAAAGGTCAATCCCAACAAAGCCTGTGTGATGTTGTGCTCTTTGAACAACTCCATAGTGAAAGCAGACCTTCCAGACATCACTTTCAATGGGCAGAACATTGAAAGGCAAGACAGGCTGAAGTATCTGGGAGTAATATTAGATCGTGGGCTATCATTCAAGTATCATGTCAAACTGATCATACAGAAATGCAAGCAAGGACTGGCAGCCTTAAAAACAATGGCTGCTGTGCGCTTGGAACAGAGACTATTGTTTCTCCTGTATCATCAGCTTGTGATTTCAGTAATCGAGTACGGGCTAGGAATACTCACGCTGTCAGTGTCACAATGTGAACGGCTGGAATGCATTCAAAATGAAGGGATGTGACTAGTTTTGGGCTGTACACGTGATTCCCCCATTGTGACAATGAGATAAATGCTCGGATTGCTGTCGGTTAGATCCAGATATGCGAAGGCCCAGGCAAAAGCATATATGTGGGTAACCGCCGACAAAAGACACCCCTACATGAGAATGTAGATGACATCAAAGGAGCAAGAATTAAGAGGGGGATGTTATGGATGGCACAGGCAGAGGCTACGATTGGTCAGGTGACTAGGGTTGAAAATGTATCCAATGGGGAAGAGTGGAGTAAGTCAGGGGAAAACTGGATAAACTACCAGCAGGGCATCATTTGCCTTGGCAGAGAATGCAGATCTTGGGGCTATGGAAAAGCAGAGCTGGAGATTAATCAGCTGATAAGTGATCATGCTGGTGTGATGGGGCCGTAAAGAGGCCCCCTTCATTTTCAAGGCATATTTATCGCCCATATATTTTCGATGTGTGCACAGCATGCTGGGATGTGAAGAGTCTGACTCAGTAGAAGATTTATTACTAGGCCATAATAAAGCCTAAAATTTAGTTATATTTGATAGTTGTGTGTTATATTAAATAGCTGTAGGTTTTATTTGTGTTTTCGCTATTTCTAGAGCGATAATCACATGTGTTATTTGCGTAGCGCAATTAATCCGCGCAGCGCACTAAAGTTGAGTGATTAGCCTAGAGCCTATATAAAGAGATAGCGGGCGGCCAACAGGCCTATTTTTCAAAAGCCACCCATAGAGAACAAACGAAGTTAGACACCAGAGCCAAGCTGTAAATGCCTTGAGCATGTGAGTTTGATTTAGAAGCAGATTAGCTTATTTCCTAGTGAAATTACCATTATGTCCCTGTAGCTTTAGAATTATATTGAGCGTGGCTGTTTTAATGTTTAAGGAAATAAATAGATAGATAGATGTGAAAGTTTAAGAGCGATTATTTCATTCATCAGACCGGGCAAAAAAGGCAAAGATAGTAGAACTATTTCATACATGAAACCAGGCAGAGAAGCAATCTATTACTTGAATTTAGATAATATTGACTTGTTAGCAAAATAGCAAGATGGCAGCCACGTGGTGATGACTGTATAAAAGCGGCGCGAGGAGTCTGCAGTAACACTCTTAGTTATCAAGCCTATAATGTTACGCAGTTTTATACTGTGTGAATTGACACGTGGGCCATGGCAGGATAAGATAATTTTCCCCAGTAATAGAAGAGAGAGTTGTTGTGTTAAATTTCCTTTAGGTGATGTATTTAGTTCCAGTTTTGTTAAGTCAAGAGTAATTTTATTTTATTCTTTAAATGCGAGAGTAATTAAGTGTATGTCATGATTATTGATTATTCTACTGTATATCTTTAGTGGGTTACTTTGAGTGAGGTGAGAATAGTCATTTAGATTTCTGGTGAGATTAGGGCCACTCCTTGGTGTGTAAGGCACGTTGAGACAGGTGTTTCTCTGTTTGCTCCCGGCGGAGCATAGAAACACCAATGCAGCTTGTGTCCATTACAGGCACACAAGAAGCATTTTTATGCTATTGCAGTAGTTGTTTCGGTAACAATGTGTTTCATGTGATGAGTTCCAAATCTCATCAGTGGTCATATACGACACGCTTGTTGCCAGGCGCACCTGTCGTCTTATACGACATGCTTCAGAGTGCAGGAACGAATATTGAGATGGATCAGTTGTGAGGTGGTAGTTTATTCTCATTATTGAGAGTATTTGTTGTACATATAGTTGAATATTATTTTATGTCCATGTTATTATTATTTAATTATGGTTATGTGTAGAATAGTTTGTGAGAACACGTGGGCTCACTTGGAGATATATATCTCTCTTCTCTGCTCCTGAGGGAGCATGGGGCCACCAGTGTGGTTTGCCTCCGTATGCGTGCAGTAGTAGTTTCGGTAGCAATCTATGTTACATGGTGAGGTTGCCAGCCTCATGCACAACACCATACTAGTCTCATTAGACGACATGCATGTGTGTGTGTGTGATAGCTGAGTGTGTGCTCTTGCAGTAGTGGTTTTGGTAGCAACCGATGTTACACGGTGAGATTGCCAGCCTCATGCACAACACCATACTAGTCTCATTGGACGACATGCATGTGTGTGTGTGTGTGCATGATAGTTGAATGTTTCACACAGTGTAGAAGGACAGTTTGACAGGTGAGAGCATGGGGTCTCTGATTATTTAACTATAATGATTTTAACAAGTCGTTGCTTTGTTTGCTTCTTCAGATTAGCAATCAAGCACAGGCTGGGTGTTTGTTTGGTGTTTGGTTTGTTGGTTTTGTTCACTTTGTTATTTGTTTAATGTTTGCTTCAGTGTGCCCTTAGTTACTGAATGGGTTGTAAAAATAAATACAGCCCCTGCCTTAAGAATCAAGAGTTTTATTGTTGATCGGGTCGGTTGCGAGTGTGCAAGAGAGTGATCAAATATCAACAACAACATCATCATCATCTTGCCCACCCTATCACACTGGGGATGATGACGCCATTGTGTACACTGATGGGTCTGTAGTGCGTGGTGAGAAATCAGGATGGGGCTTCTCTGCGAGAATAAAGGGCAAGGTCGTCGCTGAACAGAGTGGAGCCTACATGAGAACAACCTCCAGCATGATAATGGAGGTAGAGGCAGTTACTGCAGCACTGAGGTGGCTGTCTGAAACTCCATTCACCAGAGCAGTTATATTGTCAGACTCTCAAGCCATGCTTCGGAAGGTTCAGAACAGATGGCTGCGGCAGGAATGGAAAACATTAATAGAATACTCAAGTCTTCAAGAACTGGTGTGAATCTACTGTCCTGGTCATGCAGGGGTACATGGCAATGAGAGAGCTGACAAACTGGCTTCGACAGCACCCACAGTGGGAACACTGGACATGGATAAGGGAGAGATACTAATGGCTGTTAATGATCGCCTGCTTGATAATGACACTGCAATGGATAAATCAACAAGGCTGAGGCTGTTGGAGTTTGGCATCGAACATGGGACTAGCAGAAATGAAAGTGAGAGAGGATGCATCCGTCGTATGTACAACCAGCATGCTACAGGTACAGTTAGCATTCATACTCTTTGACATTTGCTGAGGGAGACTGAGCACCTATGGGTTTGCCTGGAGTGCAGTGAGGTCGATTCTGATTAACAATAACAATAGACTGTACAGAAATATTCACACGTTCATCTGTCCATGTCTTCTCATCAGTTTTATTTCTGTCTCCAGTTCTCTTCTCCATGTGATTTTTTGTTTACTTCTACTTCTGGAGATTCCAAAACAAGGACTGCATTATGATGCTACCTATGGGTTTTTTTGTTATGTGTTGTATCCATCACCAGCATCATCTTGTCATCCTTAGTATCACTGGTACTTTTCTGATTCTTGTCGTCCATTCCACATTGGTAACCTTGCCATACCAGTTCAGTCCGTCTATTCTACGCACGCATCCATTTATAAAAGTATGTAACTTCTTGATTGTTGCTTTTATTGTTCTCAGACATTGTTTAGTTTTATTCCAACCATTCTTTTGTCATTATTACACCATGTACTTTTCCTTCTGTTCACACTTACTGGATTAGGAAGGTAACAGAAGCAAGATAGTTATTTTTTGTGTTCTTTTAATTCCAGGCTAGAATTTCCTATTGCATATTTCAGATAAGCTATAAATAATTTTAATTTTAAAATGTCTTTTATATATTTGTGTGTGTATGTCTCAAAAGACAGAACCCAGTAGTTACCTACGTACAGTATTTAAAATAATAAAAAAAACTGCCAACTACATTTCCGGCTGGTAGTATATAACCTTTAAAGCCCACAATGATATAATCATTCATTAACTACTCTTCAGCTGCCCAAGGAACAAACTCATACCAAGCCCTCTGGTAATGTGCTACCAAGCCCCTCTGGTAATGTGCTGTCAGCTCAAGGTCTTTCTATGTCTTCCTCATCCCATTCATTTCTCTCTCCATTTATCTTCTCCATATAGGACCCACATTAGTGTATGATTCATAGCTCATGTAGTTGTAACTTATTCAACAGAACTATTTGCGAGAGCAGCCAGATAATGTGAAATCTTTCAACATTGTGGGTGAGACAGCTCAGTTCTTGAATGTGGTATATACAACCATCAACAGCACCACCATGGACTTGGTCATTCAACTCTTCAGTACACTCAATGAGTTCTGCTCTGTAAGTATCTTCCTTTTGAATTAGATAATGGAGAATATTAAAAAAGAGTTGTAACAGTTACTCCAGTCCGCATTAATGATTGACATATTTACGGGGAGGAGCTACAGGGAAATGTTAGTTTCATAAAAAATTTGAGGATTTCAGTTCAAATGCACAGGCTTAACCTACAGCAAAAATAGTTATATGTAACAAAGAGTTGAGTTGTAGTTGTCACGGCACAGTCATTTAGATAATTTATGGGACTGGCGCAGGCACAAGTTATCTTCGATACGCTTTAATTCTTCTTTTTAGTGTTTCGATCTTTCAAGTTGAGTACTGGCGACTGCCAGAGGTGGTAATACTTGAATGAACTAATTCCAAATTCGTTCTTATCCTCTAGGTGTTAGTTTTCGTAGGTGAAAAGTTACTGAGTATCTATTTATCCAACACGATAACTTCAACTTTCAACTTGACAGAGAGAGTAACTTCCTTGATGTCAATTAAAATGTTTATTTAGAAAAACCAACAATTCCTTGATAATATATACAGGTTCATGAAATAAGTACAAATGTTTCTCCAATTATTATCTCCATTCATTTTTTTTTTCCTTAACCAGCGGCACTTGGGCTTTCAGCCCTTCGGCCCAATGACATGTCATTGCGAGGCTGGGGAACCTGAGGACTTTCCTTCCAACCCGGTCAGGAGCTTCGCTCCTTCCCATCCACAGAGGGTTTTATCACAGGTTATTCAGTCAAATTTCTGGCCGTAAACATTTCTTCAAACGCCGACGCCCGGGTTTGAACCATGAACACCTGCTCGCCAGTACAACGCTGAAGCCATTACACCAGCGCGGCTCCCATCTCCATTCATTCAAATATGAAGGCGTATACCGTTTACCATTCTGATTACTTCCATGTTCTGTGACTCCTTATATAATGACATGGGCGTATTTAGTGGAGAAGCTTCTACACTAATAATCGTAGTTTCCAGCAGTTTACGTATCTCAGATGTCTTACTATCTTGATTTCTACCTATATATCTTCCAGCTGAAAATAAAGTTAATATGGATATTTCGATCGAGATGCAGTTGTCATGACTGTCTACTTACGCCTTATGAATCTAATAGATTCTACAGGAAACAATATTCGTGTAATGAGGCAAAACGCACTCTCGTTGATATGCTGTGTAATAAAACTGGTCTTGAATATCTCTAAGATCAGCAGCATTAGCCAAAGGACTTTTGTGACAGTCTGGGAGAAGCGCCTGGTTGCTACATCACCAGATAAAATCACATCCTGCAGTTTGGCTTCTCTAGGTCAACTGAGAAAGAAAATATATTCATTTACTAAACCCATAAGTGGCGCGGTGCCCGTTGCTAGAGGATTCCTGCCAAGAATGGCGTGGGTTAACTAGTGATGTCAATCGTTGCTACGCAACTCCCGCCAAAATCTATAGTTAAGGTAACACAGCTAAAAAATGTTTTCTGCTTTAATTTCTATGATGCATATAGTAATTTATTCTGTCTTTATTTATTACGTTAACTTGGGTTACTAGCATAAGGGTAGGCATTCTGGTCACAGTACGGTTCTGTTGGGTTTCTTGGGTCTTGTTGGCTATTCAGAAGACATTGTTTTCCAACTTTTAAGTTTTCAAACTTCAGAGCTTTTTAACAGCTGTTTTCATTATTAGCAAGATCATGGGAGCACTGAATGTCTTGAAGCTTTATGATACTGTAACAAGATCATGGGAGCACTGAATGTCTTGAAGCTTTATGATACTGTAACAAGATCATGGGAGCACTGAATGTCTTGAAGCTTTATGATACTGTAACAAGATCATGGGAGCGCTGAATGTCTTGAAGCTTTATGATACTGTAACAAGATCATGGGAGCGCTGAATGTCTTGAAGCTTTATGATACTGTAACAAGATCATGGGAGCACTGAATGTCTTGAAGCTTTATGATACTGTAACAAGATCATGGGAGTGCTGAATGTCTTGAAGCTTTATGATACTGTAACAAGATCATGGGAGCGCTGAATGTCTTGAAGCTTTATGATACTGTAACAAGATCATGGGAGCGCTGAATGTCTTGAAGCTTTATGATACTGTAACAAGATCATGGGAGTGCTGAATGTCTTGAAGCTTTATGATACTGTAACAAGATCATGGGAGCGCTGAATGTCTTGAAGCTTTATGATACTGTAACAAGATCATGGGAGCACTGAATGTCTTGAAGCTTTATGATACTGTAACAAGATCATGGGAGCACTGAATTTCTTGAAGCTTTATGATTCTGGTCACTGTAACAAGATCATGGGAGCGCTGAATGTCTTGAAGCTTTATGATACTGTAACAAGATCATAGGAGCGCTGAATGTCTTGAAGCTTTATGATACTGTAACAAGATCATGGGAGCACTGAATGTCTTGAAGCTTTATGATACTGAAGTATGTCAAATTTTGTGAGATTATATCCCTTGCCGTTCGTGGCAAAGTTACCAGGTTCCAAGTTTGAAACTTGGTATGCCATGTTCCAGTCTACTCAACTCTAAATGGGTACCTTATTCTGCTCTTGAGTTAGGGAAGGCAGAGGCAGTGGTGAAGGTAACTGGTCACCCTGCCTCATGTTGCTGGACCTGGTATAGTGAAGTCTCTAACACTCCACCCCCCCCTATAGTAGTATCTACTATGGGACTACAACATCACTTTAGCAGTCTCAGTACTATTGCAAAAACTCCATGCTAAAAATCACGATTGGTAAAAATTACAATAAAACCACTACTCACATAAAAAATGCTTTCACTCCATAACTTGTTATGAACTGTCATGCTATATAAATAACCTGTGTTGTTATATTTCATATATGTATATTACATGTTTGTAGCATCTATGGTATTTTTCTTTAACCTGTCTGTATTTCTTGTCCTTGTTGCCTATTTGTAACTGTGGCTGACGAAGGGTGAAACCCGAAATGTCCCATGTTTCCTGTGTACCGTTAGTTTGAAACACTGATTCAATACCATTTTATCTGTTAATATATATGTATAAAATATTACTATAACAGTATTTGAACCCCTTTGCAAAATCATACTTTTAATTCATTTCCTAGATTTGCTGATGATACAAAGTTGCACAGCACATTAACATTACAATTGCACCATAGTTTGTTCTTGTTTTAAAAAAATAAAATAAAATTGTGCCTCATTTTGTCGAGGTATGTCCAGTTCAACCTAGACACCGGAGTCTGTTAGTTATATTAGGGTGCATATGCAAATATCAAATACCTTGTGGTCTATGTGTACTGAAATTATTTTCATTAAATCTCATTGATGTCAAGCATTATATTTTGTTACAATACTGTATTGATATAACAATATGTTAATTCTGTAATAAAGAAAGAAGATAAACTGTGGAGAAAAAAAAAAAAAAAAGCAAAATAAAAAATCATGTCTTATCTAAAACTGCTACTTTGTTAAAGTTGCTGTGTATGCACTTCCACCATTATAAATATACAAAATAGGAGGTGAATTCAGTTTAAGCTAAATAGAAGTAGAAAGTTGAATTTCTTGCTACTGTTCCACTTATTCCAGTTTTTTGAAGTAGTAATTGTCAATCAAGAATTTATTTCACACTGTCAAGTCTTGTATTATAATAATATGATATCTCATATCTCAGGGCAATCAAGAGAATCGTGTTGTTGTTTATGACATGAAAGTCATAGACTACATCAACTTTATCTTGAGAGCTGGTGAAATTGGAGACTGTCCTATTGAAAAGGTCAGTTAAGAGTATTTGTAAAACTTGAAGCTGTAAATCGAAGAACAAATTCCAAAGGTTTGGTAAAATAGTGCCATTTAAACGCTGTTTCTCCCCCCCCCCCCCCCCCACACACACACACACACACACACACACACACACACACACACACACTTCCCAAAGAAAAATAAATTCTAGAAACCTGTGAAAAAGAGTGATGCCAGACCACTTCCTATTTAGGAGTATTAGAAAACTTGAAAAAAAAAAAAAAAAATTTATTTGGAAAGGCATGTTTGACAGCTGTATCATTGATGATCAGATCAATTCAAGTTGCCAGATTCTCATTGATGATTGGCTGTAATGATTCTCCAATATTTTCCATCATGTGACATGGCGGTACACTCTGATAGGCTCTTTCCTGTCCTTCTCTTGATGTTATCTTCCAACCTTCAGGATTGTCTTCCTCTTGCTCATTTGCCATCAACCTTGCCTTCAGTTATACTTTATTAACAAGGTATACATTCCTTTTATGTATCCAAAATATTTTATCTGTTAAATTTTGATCATTAAATATTTTTTCATTTCTAATTTTTCTTGGACTTCTTTATTTGTATTATTATCTTTCCATGAGATGAACCTTCTTCTTTATATTCTCATTTCAGTGGCCTCAGTTCTTTCTTTTAACTATTTGTACATGATCGATGTTTCTGCACCAAAATGTAATGAATTCTGTATATATATATATATATATATATATATATATATATATATATATATATATATATATATATATATATATATATATATATATATATATATATATATATATATATATATTTATAAATAAAGTTTCCCCTACTGCTAATTTGTGCATTGGATGTTAATGTGTTAATTGAAAAAAAATCACATAAACAGGAACAAATAACTATCTTTTTAAACCTATTAAAAGTTACGTACCTGCCTATTCTTATGTTATGATATGTCAGCACTTCTAAAACTTTACAGCCAAAATTTAAAATGTTCATGTTTATCAGAAACAACAGTGGTGGATATAGTCATATATTTATGTGTATGAAAAAAAAATTTACAGTATTACAAAAATATTACTGTTGTGGCAGCCCAAATATTGAGAATTGAAATAATCAAGAAACTAGGAGTGTAGTGTTTCTGAATGAACATGGCCTAGTTATATTCAATATTTACATCAGGTGGTGGAGTTACAGCAGACCATTGGCTCTCTGATTATATCACTGACAGAGGAGAATGGACCACAGGCATCCCAGGTGGCTAAGGTGGGTAGATATCATTTTCTGCTTGACATACTGTTATCTGTACTGTGAATAGTGGTTTTATTACAATGCACTCATAATGTATCAGCTATAACAACTCTAGAAACTCTCACCACTATATCTGTGAAAAGTGTTACACACTTGATATGAAAAAAAAAAACCTAGCAGAGGGTCTTGGAAGTGGGAAACTTAGAACATACAGCAAAATAAATATTAGTAAGAAAGAAGAGGAGGCCCAGACACACTCAAAGAGAAATTCCCTTTATTATTTTTTTAAAAGAAACATTGTTCTTAAGATTCCTGGTATCCTGAAAAAAATTGAATTATTTTAGAAGCAATCCCAAAAGGACATTTAGTGACCTGATATTATCAAAGCAGTAATTTTTTCTATCATTTAATTCTGTGTTCATCCATGTGTTACCTCAGTTTGAAAGGGGAGCAAAGAATAGTAACACTGTAACCTATATGGCATGTCTTAAAGTGTGACTAATGAGGGTTGGACATGGAGCATTCTACCCCATCTACAGAAACTTTAAGCTGGAGAAATCTCAACAACAACAACAACAACAACAATATGAACAGGTCAACTAAAGAAAACAATTCAACTAGGCCGTCCAAATCTAGAACAATGGATGCCAGAGGAGAGGAGGACTTGACATCTTTTTTTTAATTGAGGACTTGTGTTCCACTAACTCTTAGTATCCGGCAAGCCCCGTGAAGTGGCGCGGGTTTAGTACCAATTTTACGGCTCGCCAGTTCAAGTGGCGCGCGACGGTAATGATAGCTAAACTAGCGCGTAAAAACGCGGTTTTAGCTCCCGTATAGTAAGAGCTAAGAGCTGAAAGATAATGATGATAATTCTGTGTTATAAATCTTATCTTGTTTTAATATAAGAAAAACTTGTCCTATGACCCTGAAAGCAGAGAAATATTTATTACAGACTCAGTAGATATTGTCTGTGGTTGAGCTAAATAGAAGCTGGAAGTACAGTAGAACTCCATTTATCCGAACCCCAATTATCCGAACATCCAATTATCCGAACACTTTGTCCAGAAAAAAAAAAACCAGGCGTCACCAGTCACGTTAGACTACATTTCTGAATCTTTTGATGCGGCAAGCTTCAAATGTGTGCGAACAATTTGTAGAGGATGGGATGGGCTTAAGGTCGGTCGCTTACATACAGGAAGTCAATTAGATCATTATATCGTAAAGTCAGTTAATATCTGGTTCACCAATCCAGTGTACGTGTGCGTTCTAGGCATAACACTGGCTAAACAGACACTTCAACTTAAAATAATTGTCTCTGCTACTAAAGCAGAAAAATTTTGGTGGACAAGTATTTCTCTGTGCGATATGGCATCTTCCAGTAAGCCTAAAGCATGTAAAAGGAACCGCAATGTTTTGTCAATTCAAACGAAAACAGAAATTATCAAGAGACTAGGAAAAGGTGAAACTGCGTCTTCACTTGCGAGGATTTTCAATGTTGGGAAAGCTACCGTCTCTGACATCAAAAGTAACAAGGATAAAATTATGAGTTTTGCATCGAAATTGGAAAGTGAAAATGGGTCGAAGAAACGTAAAACCATGAGAAATGCGAAAGATTTGAAATTGGAAGAGGCTTTGTATATATGGTTTGTGCAAAGAAGAAGCAAAGGGGAACCTATCATTGGCTCTCTATTGTGTGAAAAGGCACTTCAGTTCATACCAAATGTGAAGAGGTTGAGAGAACAAGAAAAGAAAACTGGAAAAGTAATTCTTCAACTGGACAATGCACCATCTCATCCAGAGATGGATATATTGAATGCAGTTGATGCAAATTTTAAAGTAATTTTTCTGCCTCCCAGTGTAACAGCACTGATTCAACCAATGGATCAGGGTGTTATAGCAAAGCTTAAAAAGATGTACAAGAAGGAAGTCCTGCGTCGTTTATTGTTGGCTGAAGATGAAGAAAGTGTGGTGGCGTTTTCTCAAAGACTGCTGCTATATGTTAGCTGATGCTTGGACCACCCTGTCACAAGATAATCTCAACAAGGCTTGGAATAGATTGCTTGGGAAAAAAGGAGGAAATGAAACTACTGCAGTGGACACAAATGATGATTGCATAAATGAAGTTGTGGAACTGTTTCAAGCAATGCCCGGATTTTCGGACTGTGACAAAGATGATGCACACATGTGGCTAGAAGATGATAATGATTCTGGTTTTCAGTTTTTGAATGACGAAGAAATTTTGTCTTTTGTGCAAGAAGAAAACCAAATACATGTAGTGACCGATGATGAAGACTCCTCAGAAGTACATGATGTACTTGTAGATTATGAAGAAAACCCAAAACGTTGACCAAGTCCTGAAGAGGCCTTTATAGCACTAGAAACCGCGATGGCTTGGTACGAGCAAGAAGATGACAGCTGTTCTACACAGCTTCTGCTGTTGAAGAGAATGCCAAAAGGAGACTATCCAGTTTGGTGCAAAAGAGGATTCCTCATTATTTTAAATAGTGGGCTACATCTGTGCAAGTACATATATACATAAGTTGCGCCTGGTTTTGAATCATTTGTAATGTTATTTTGAAAACATTTCTCTTTCTTAAAAAACATAATTAATACAAGTAGTACATGCACTGCTGTGTAATAAAAGATTTTGGTGATACGGTGATCTAATACAGTGTGGGTATTATTATTACAGTACAAGTAAATATGTTTTATTGTGTATTTTCCTTGTGATGGTTAATTATTTTTAGAAATACGAGCGTATGTGTACATGTACTCGATACATTATGTAATCCAATTATCCGAACATTTGATTATCCGAACGATGCTCGGTCCCAAGGGGTTCGGATAAATGGAGTTCTACTGTATATGAAACCTCTTGAAACTTGTAAAGATCTTTTGTTAAGACTTCTGCAGCTGTCTACCAAAACAGCTGAAACTCTTGACGCTAGATTCTACAAGGAACTAATGTGTCCTTTCTTCTCTGAGACAGGAAGTGAAAGATGCCCTTGACAAGGAGGCAGTATACCGGTGCCTGACATCATGTTACGAGTGGCATCAGTCTGACAAGAGGGAGAGTACACCTTCACTAGGCCTTACCGGAGGTTACATCCAGTCAGCCAAGTCTATTGCTGCATTTGGAGGATCTCTTATTCAAGGAGTTGTGGTCAGTATTTAGACGGTCCGTGTTAGTCAGAAATCTGCAGATATTGAGGTCAGTCATTAAAAGAAAAAAGTGTAAAAGGACTGTTATTTGAAACACTGAACTCACAGAAAACTCAAATGTTGCTGATGTGTATAGCTGAGGGCTCTAGTGCTCATTGTCTTGTTTCAAATCATACACATTGTAGGAGCTGAGTTGCAGTAGATCAGCAAGGCAACCCATTGGAATAGTGAGAAGTAATATATGTTTTTGTGAACCTGTAAAATACCAGCAGCCAGTGTCCAAAACAGCTTGTGAAAGTGTACGCCAATAATGTGTCGTCAAGGCAACAAGATGCTGATTGGTATCATGCTTTTGAATCTGGCAGGGATGGTGTTATGAATGACACAAAAATCTCAGAACTTGCTGCAAAATGCCAAGTTGAAGCTGTTGGTCCATGACTCATGCAGTCTGAATTTGGCCTCCACATGTCTTTTTTGCCTTGAAGGAGTGCTTGTTGGGACATTATTTCACTTATAATGAAAGCATCAATTGTAATACCATCACTTGGTCAGCATGCATCTGGGATGGACAAGCATATAATATTCTGTGACAGGTGCCTCACCAAGGAGACTGTTTTGAAAAGCATTACATAAGAAACACTTTCATTGAGCACTGCCATATTGCTGTAATATAACCTTGTCTTTCATTTATACTTATTTACTTAATCATTCCTCTTCTACCATAAGGTGTAGAGGTTTGGAAGAGAGAACGCCATACTTACTATTCTATCGGCTACCACATAATAACATTTTATAGAATGACATCATCATCATCAGTTGCCATCTCCATCACATCTCCACACGAAGGTTGGCTGTAATGGATCTCCAACGTCTTCTGTCTCTTGTCTTGGTGGTACACTCTGATAGACTCTTTCCTGTCCATCTTTTGATGTTATCTTCTCACTTATAGCGCTGTCTTCCCCTTGCACGTTTGCCTTCACCTCTCCCTTCTGTTATGGTCTTCTGCAAGGTGTTATGCCTTTTTATGTGGCCAAAGTATTTTAGCTGCCGAACTTTGACCTCCCTCATTAGTTCTCTTTTCATACCTAGATTTTCTAGGACCTCCTTATTTGTTTTCATCTCTTTCCATGAGATACGCCCCATTCTTCTATATATCCACATTTCAAGAGCCTCAATTCTTTCTTCCAAATGACAAGGAAAAACAAAAACAAAACAAACAAAAAACAAGCAAAAAAATGTCCATACAATATCAGTACAAGAATCAAATAAAAAACAACAAAAATAAAAAACAAACGAACAAAACAAAAAAAAAACTACCAATCCAAAACCAACAAAAGCCCAGCAGATACATTTAAAAAGATGTCAATAGCGAGAGAGAACAATATAGTATCATTGAAGAAGATACATTACTAACACCATAAACATTAAACAATGCCACAACAAATGGCAGATAAATTACAGCCTGGAAGAGCTAACACACAAGAAAAACAACAATGTAATACGCTATATAGAGTGATGAACACTATATACCCAAATTATAACCCACATGGGGTTGAACCAGGTATCCCTTGCACACCAATTTTCAAATGCAGGGTTCAAAAACCAAACAATTATATTGTATGTATTAGTCCGTTCCTGTTATCAGAAAATTGTGAAAAGTAGGAGCTATGTTCCTTTACTAGCCAAAAGAGAAGACAAAATGACTACAAAGAAAATACTATCACTTTGTGATACACGATTGCATAATTAATTTTTTTCTTACAAGGGACCACAGTAAAAACTGGTGTGAATGACACTAAATGTACTAATTGTGGCCATATGCAATGTTTTTTTTTTACTTTGTATATGGATTAACTTGATGTTTGAAGACTAAAAAGAAAGTTTTATTGTCTACAACAGTAATTTATCTTTGGTAAGATCATATTCTACAGTTAAAGTTTTAGTGTTTTTCAATTTTACATGCAAAATGTTTTAAGTATACCAAACATACTTGAGTTAATACTACCAAAGACATTATATATTACAATTCTCTATCCATTTCCCTACAGTTTGGTGTATAATAAGTACATGTTCACAAAAAAAAAAAGATTAACATAAAATTTACACTAAAAGACAGTACACACTTCACCGTTTAGAATTCTTCAAAAAAATAATTATGGCACAGGGTGGAAAATAATTATGGAGTCAAAGAGTTAATGTCCACAGAAAGGAAAGTAAATACTAACATTTTCACTGATTTATATAACTGTTTAGACAGGCTTTGAAACTTGTTTAATGTCCACAGAAAGGAAAGAAGAAGAGTGCCCTAAGGGAAAGCATAATTGAAGTTGGATTCACTTTCTACTTGATACTTGCTCGCATGATTGACATTGACCCACATCTTGTTGACAGTAAGTACAGGAATGCAGTGTTACATTATTACACTACAGCTATTAGTTATTTATACTTTCACTGTTTCAGAAACAAGAACTTTTTTTAGCTGTTACTCCAAAACTTATAGTTTTATAGGAAATGTACAAATTCTAGACTTTGTGACAGTGTGTACATAAAAGCTCATAATTTAATCACACCAAACAAACAATTCTAATACATTATTTCTCAGTGTCGTAAGATAGTGAAGCACCCTTTAACACATTAACTACCAAATTGTAAAAAATACGTGGCATAATTAAACTGTGTTCCCATTTTAACCCTGTAAGTGTATGCATAAAATAAACTGTAGTTTTCTTAATTTTTTACAGATTGTTATGAATTATGTCATTTTAAAAAGACATTAACTCTTACAATCCGGCAAGCCCCGTGAAGTGGCGCGGGTTTAGTACCAATTTTACGGCTCGCCCCATGAAGTGGCGCGCGACGGTAACGATAGCTAAACTAGCGCGTAAAAAACGCGGTTTTAGCTCCCGTATAGTAAAGAGTTAATGTACTATTACTCTAAGCTGAAACAATGTATGTTTGCATGGTATGGTAAATATTATTAATAGTATAAAATGATTGACAGACAAAAAAATGTTTCAGAAAGTTTTTAAATGATCAACTTACCAACATTTTGCTTGCACCTAAGGCAGTTAATGTTTTTCTGTAGGTGATTATCATGTAGTATATCTAATGACAAGAAAAACAAGCCAGAGAACACACATACTGCTAATATTTACACTATTAGTAACTTACATGATCACACCTACACCACTTCCAAAATGTCTCAAGATTTGTATGCAGATCTAGTTCGCGAGTTGGGACAAAATAAAAACTATTTGTTGTTTCACCCTCACTAACTTGCTGCCGTTATTTTCTTACCTTTGTTGCTCGATCTATCAATTAATTTGTTGAAACTAGTTTCTAGCCTGTTCAGCAGTTAGATGATGTGTACAAGCGTTTTTTGTAGCCCTATCACTAGTTTCCATGATAAACAGTTTTACACGGTTTAGTAACTAATCTAAAAAGTTGAAAAATATGAATATATGAGTAGTATCAATTTTCAAGTGTTTGATAACAGCCATAATTTGTTTTCCGGTGGTAACTTAAAATCTCAAAGTAGATCAGAAAGTATTTCAGTAGATTTTTCATTCGTTTTATTACTAAATAGAGATTTACACTCCCAGCAGCCGGTGGCCATAGTGATGAGAATCATACAGCGGTGAGAGCGGTTCACGGTAGTTAATGTGTTGAGACCAGTGTGCTTTTGTTATTGTTATTGTTGATCACGACCTCACTGCACTCCAGGTAAACCCATAGGTGCTCAGTCTCCCTCAGCAAATGTCAAAGAGTATGTATTCTAATTGTACCTGTAGCACGCTGGTTGTACATATGACGGATGCATCCTCTCTCATGTCCATCTCTGCTAGTCCCACGTTTGATGCCAAAATCCAACAGTCTCAGCCTTGTTGATTCATCCATTGCAGTGTCATTATCGAGCAGGCGGTCATTAATAGCCCTTAGTATCTCTCCCTTACCCATGTCTAGTGTCCCCACCATGGGTGCTCTCGAGGCCAGTCTGTCAGCTCTCTCATTGCCGCTTACCCCTGGATGACCAGGACAGTAGATCCACACCAGTTCTTGAAGACTTGAGGATTCTGTTGATGTTTTCCATTCCTGCTGCAGCCATCCATTCTGAACTTTCCGTAGCATGGCTTGAGAGTCTGACAATATAACTGCCCTATTCAACTCTAATATAACTCTATTCAATTCTTGACTTTTGAAGGTTTTTTAGTAGGTTTCAGGTGACATTTTGTAAAAACATGTAGAATATTGTTAAATATGTTAAACCTATACACATTATATATCAGTGTGTTTGGAAATGAATGGACTTTAGTACAGTAGTAGTTATTTTGGGATTTTGTTTAACTTTGTTGAGTAGCAACAAATTAATTACCTAATTTGATGCATGAAAAATTTACATACACTGAAATATTCAAAGAAGGGAAAAAACTAGCAAATGCAAGATGTACAGAACAGTGGCTTTTATTTAAAAGTACTTTCAGTTTTGTATATGATTTGTGAAAATCAGACAAATATTATCATAAATTCATTAATTTAAAAAATTAATAAATGTGTTAGGTAGAAAAGGGGAACAACTGAGCATTTGAACACGATTATGGTGACATCACAAAATAACACTTAAAATCTGGAAAAATGTATGAAACTAATGTACATTATACATATATGTTTGAAAGTTAATAAACTGTGTATCTGTGGCATTTATAGAAATAATTTTTTACAATGTAATTATCCAAGATCAAAATGATTGCATAATCTGACACAAAAATGTATATAAACTGAGAGATTAAGAAGGAAAAAACCTATGTAATTAAAATAATACAACAAATTGACATTTATTTAAAAGATTATCCAAGTATGTAACCATTTAAAACAAAACATAGAGATTCTGGCAGTAAATAATAAAATTAAAAGCTAATTAAAATTGGCACACAGAATGGGGCAATAAGTGGAAATGTAAAATTTTAAAAAGTAAACTGAGATTTGTGGGAAAAAAGTGATGTCAACAAGCAAATCATATTAGCTGAATCAAGAAACAAAGATTGTTTTAGGACTTATGGTATTCAAATAGGCAGTTTCTGTTTTTCATGAAACAAAGAAAGGTGTTGCATGCACTACATTTTGTTTGTGTTCTTCTTTCAATACCTTGAATTGCCCAACAATGTTTACAATTTTTCCTTGTAGCAGTATGTTTCGGTATTATTGAGTGTGTGGTGCTGATTTTAGTTTTTATGGCATTATGTGCAGAAGGAGTATTCTGATGTTTTTTTAAGTCCACCCAGCTCCTTAATAAGTTCTTCCGTAAAAATCTATTTGAAGGTAATGATTCGGTCTATCTAGTTCTTCAACATCAGGATGATCCTTTCTCCACTCTTGAAAAATTATATAGCTGTTAACCCTGGCAATGTCAAGAAAATGGTAGAATAAGGTTTTCCAATATTTGTTTGTTTTCCTAAGAACATTATATTTATTAATTAATTGGTCACTTTTATCTACCCCACCCATATAAGTATTATATTGTTTCACTACATTAGGCTGCTTAACTTTTAACTCTCTAAATTCCCCATTGACGTTTGTTCTTCTAGTGACTTCTGAATATCCATTAGCTGTCGTAAAATTAGACATGATAGAAACTGTTTTATTATCCCTCCATTGCATTGTTAAAATCTCCCTCTCTCTGACCCAGCTCATGTCACCGTGAGCTGATTTTTTTTCAAATGATTTTATTTCTTTTAAAGATTTTGGAAAAATTTTTCTATTTTTGATAATAGTCTCACATGCACAAACACCTTTCTTTAAAAGATCTTTTAGAAGCTGTACACTAGAGTAAAAATTATCAAAAAATAAGTGATAACCTTGATTAATAAGAGACTTTATTAGTCTCATAACTACATCATAAGCCAAACCAAATGGGGAACCTTGGGTACCCTTACCAAGGTAAACTTCAAAATCATATGTGTATCCTGTTTCAGCTTCAGCAAGGATCCATAATTTCATTCCCCATTTAATTGGCTTTGATCTCTAATATACTGCCTAAATGGATACCTGCCTTTATTTCGAACCATCCTTTCATCGATGGAAAGGTGTTGTTGAGGCTGATAAAGCTTCTGGCATTTTCTATGAATATAATCAAACAGAAAGCTTACTTAACTTAGCTTATCAGTTGAATTTTCAGTCTCAAAGTTGGAAACTTTTAGAAATGACATTATCTGTAAAAATCGCTTTTTTGTCATGAAAAACCTAGCCCACAATCCAAGGTACAAGGAAGAAGTAGACCAATATTTCTGCACACCTGGTATTTGTACAATACCCATGTACATAAGAAGTCCCAGAAACTTATAAAATTCTTCAATCGTTACATCCATCCATCCCCTGTAAACTGATGGCTTTGATGGACCATACATCATGGCATATTTGTTTGTATATAAACATAAATACGATACAAGATCAACAGTAAAAAGCAACTTGAAAAAATCCACAGGTCTTAAAAATTCTCGGACATCTTCTCTTGTTAGAATTTCCTGCTTCAGATGAACCCCAGGCTTTCAACAGGGCAAAAACTTTGGAATTGACATAGGGGCTCCAACATCTAAATCATTATAGCCTTTGGATCTGTAATGAAAAAATTTAACAAACTGTTAGTTAAAGTTTGAGAAACTAAGTGTAATATTTTAAAATAGCACATTATGCATTATAATGTATTCTTTAAAATTAAAATAATAATGAAAATGATAAATTGGAACCTATAAATATCTTTAAACATTATCCCTTCAAACAAAATATAACTTTGATCACTTTCCAAGCTGTTTTATTATATTTTTTTACCCTGTATCTGTTTGTTTTGCAAATATACATTTCTTTATCAACCGTTACTTTGGACGGGTAAGCTTAAAAAAAAATGAAGTAAAAAAAAAATTGTTCATCATAAATGTTAAAATCATTATCAATTTTAATAGAAAATAGGTTACAGTTACTATTTAAATGGTAATTTTTAAAAATCTAGGTCACTACACTACCACATTCCATAACAATTCTTGACGCAGTCACGTCGTCACTGGTTCTTGCAGCTTATCTTGCCATGCCGACTTCACAAATTGGGTCATCGGGGACACTATTTTCAACATCCGTGTCTGAATCCGATGTTTCAGGCTCCCAGACATCATCCTCTGCAGAATTAGTGCTGCATTCATAATGTAAATCATCGCTGGAACTCATGTTGTAATTTTTTTTGCAGAGACAAAGAAATCTAACTCAGACCAAGTTTAAAAATAGCGTCGAGTGTTTTCGTTCTTCATTCATTTTCAACGTTGATTATTTTCTTATAAAACTTGTTTTAAAAGAAAGTTTTTACATTTTATATAAATTTTATGCAGTATTTTATTATAAAATAACGATATTAATTTTTAAAAATGTTTGAAGGTTCTTTCAGCGGCTTCGGAATTTACCTGCCAAATTTGTTGGGTTTTATAAGGATAGAAACAAATATAGTTAAGACCAGTGTGCAATGATAGGACACCATAGAGAACATTTCAAGAGGAGAATTTCTAATCATCAGAAGTGATCCCTTATCAGGTATGAGTTTCTTTACTCTGTGGGGTTGAAGGGAGCAGACAAACCCACTTGGGTCAGGACTCCCAGATGTCATCCTCCTGTTGAATCAACTGTATCTTCATATTCTGATATGGTAACCATTGCTGTATAAGTGCATACACAATCGTTGGATTGACCTGAGAGTTTTTCTATTTGAGCTTAGAGGTTTGTCTCATTCTGCTCTCTTTGTCCTTGTACTTTTTCTTCTGGAAGTTTTCATCTCTTCACCCTCCTGACTCCCACTGTGAATTTTCATTTCTTTACCCTCCTGACGCCAACTGTGATAATGCCTCCCCAGATGCCGCAGTGTCAGTTTACTTCACAGTTTTTGGTGTCAATTTCAACCTCTTTCTAATCTTGCTATGTATAACAGATATGTTTTCATGAAAAAATACTACATTGACTACATTTTGTGTTCTATGCCTGGTTACAGGAAGCAGTGAAGAGAATTTAGGAAGCTAGTTTTGTTGAAATCTGCATACTTGTAGCTTAACTCTTTAAGTCCCAAAAGCCGATATATCGTACTTCCTTCTAGACCCATTAGGCCCAATCAACGTTAAATCGGCTTTCGTATCTTTTGCTCCTTTCTAGAGCTGTTTTCTAATATTAACAACCCAAAACATCATTTCTGACAGAAAGTGCTTTCTTTTAAATACCTTGTGTACAAGAACATTAAAACAAAATTTTTTTTTCCAAACAACAATAAAAAAGCACTGGGGTGGCCATTTTTGTTTGGGCTAAACCTAATTTTTTGCTTGGGACTGAAAGAGTTAAATATCAAAGATAAAATTCCATGTAGTACATATATATATATATCTAAACCATTTTTACCATCAATACATCTCTAGGCCTCAAGCTAACACCTGAAAACATCAAGGCCTCTGAGTACTACAGGAAAAATTCACTATCTATTGAGATTGTCAAAGATGATATTCTACAGAAAGTCAATTTTCGTGTGAAGAACAAGGTAAAGGCAACCAAGAAACTTTACAGGTTCTGTAGGAAAATTATCTGAACATTTGTAGACTATGTTTGTGGTTTGTATATTTCCCATTTTTCATCTTTTTTTTAATGTTTAAAAAGCAAGGGGCTCCCACCAAAGCTGCCTACCATGCAGGAATCCTGCAGCAAAAGTAATATATTTTTTTAGTTTACATATTGCCAGCCGTATGCACAGTCTCATATGAGGGTAACTGTTTTTGGTTTTTAACATGTTTCCAACCTCATGTAATATCTTGGATTAGAATAGTTTTTGTCACATTTTACCAGCCCTATACACTATCTCATATTGAGGTAATTATTATTATTTTTTTTTTACATTTTGCCATCCCCATGGACAATCTCATATTAGGGTAATTTTAATTTTATTATTTTTTTGTTCAAGTTACCTGCCCTATGCAAAATTTCACATTAGGGTAATTTTTATTCTTTTTACATGTTATCAGCAGTAAGCAGACTCCTATTAGCTGCCTCTTGTTGCATACCTGAAACGTTTGTTTATTTACAAATTGATTAACTCTTACTATACGGCAGCTAAAACCGCGTTTTTACGCGCTAGTTTAGCTATCGTTACCATCGCGCGCCACTTGAACGGGCGAGCCGTAAAATTAGTACTAAACCCGCGCCACTTCACGGGGCTTGCCGGATACTAAGAGTTAAGGTTCAAAGTATATCACATTTAAACTATTTTGGGAGGTTTTATGTAAAAGTAGAAAATCTCACAATATTTGTTTCTTATGAAATTAGATAATTGTTTTTCTTCTGTATCATGCATACTGTTTTTTTCACCTGTAGTTACTGATACTGGCTTCCTGCAAGGGGAATACATGCAGCAGTGGCTCCATGCTCCATAAGGAGCATAAAGGAAAATGAGTGATATTGAATGAATGGAAGGCGTGAACTCTAAAATTACTATACGTGGCCAGTAACTGAAAGTTATCATCACATTGAACTATATATTCAACAAAGCTCTTCTGTTCCTCCTCTGTTTTGTGACCTGTTTACTGATGCACATGATCTAAATATGTGCTCATTAGTCATCATCATCATAATTGAAATGATATGTTTGTCCATTCTCAGAGCGTGTTGAGAGAAGAAGTCAAAGAAAAATTGAAGTGGAACGTTGACCGTACATCTCCCAGCAATAAAATCAGGGACTTGATGGATTGGACCAGAGATGTCATGCGGGATATATCTTACCAGCGGATGATTCTAGATCATCCCATCTCTAAGTTCTTTACAAAAGGATGGTATGTCTTATTTCTGTTTCCTCTTGTTATGCAGGTTTGTTATTCATTTGGCTTTCTGTAGGCCTGTAACAAATGTGTCACCAGTTGTTCAAGTTGTAGAGGAATTCTCATCAGCAACTTTTTAAAACAATAATTAAGAAGTGAGACATAGATAAAGTCAAATGCCTTATCATTTAGCAAATAAAGCCTTTAAGTGTGTTTTAACTACTTAGATGAGGCATACTTTGTATTTAGATTTGATTGTTAAATCTCTCACAATGAAATGTAGCAACATTCGTGTATTTTAATAGTCAATAATTTTTTGTTAATCAGATATATGACAATGTTTTTTATTGTAGATATGTTACATTGTTTTTTTTAATTGTCAATCCATTACAATGTTTTTGTTTGTTCAAGTACCTTGTTGCACTTGCATGCAACATCTTTTATGGTAGATTCAAATTATTTTTTTTTTTGTTTGGTGGATAAATTGCATTGTCTTTTTTCTGTAAATCTGCCACAATGTCTTTCGTGATGAATATAGATTCAATGTGATGTTTTTGTTGTTGGTGTTGTTTTTGGTGTTGTTTTTGGTGTTGTTGTTGCTTTTTTTCCTTTAGATCAGTGGTTCTCAACATGGGTCATATGACCTCCTAGGGGGACATGCCATATTACTAGGGGTCCACAGTAAGATGGGAAAGTACCTTTATCCAGCTAACAGTGACTAAGAGGGGGCTCACAGAGATAACTGAGACTCAAATAGGGGCCATGAGCAATAAAACAGATTGAGAACCCCTGCTTTAGATCTATGACAATGTTCCCTAGGGGGTTCTTGAGGCATGTCATAATGGGAATAGTACGACTGCTCCTTGAGGCATGTCATAATGGGAACAGTACTACTGCTCCTTGAGGCATGTCATAATGGGCGAGGTTAATAAGAGGTTGTACGTGGGGACAGCAACATCATGTCAAACAAATTGCTACAAAAAAGCCATTGCTGTAGTAATAATAATAATAATAGCCCCTTCAGTCATAACTGACTATGGGAATGCGCCCCTGAGGTGGCAGCCCTCAGCTGCTTATTTTCCTGGTGCTCCTTTCGACATTTTCTCCTCACCTCTGCTTCTTGTGTGAGCCTCTCTTCGCCCAATCTGAGGTGGCGCCATAAATAGCATCGCCACTTAGTGCGATCAGCAGCTTCATCCTCCCATGTTGCTGGATCCATGTCCAGTGCCCTCATATCTCTCTTGCACACATCTTTGAACCTCAGCTGTGGTCGCCCAACTGTTCTCTTGCCATCTGCTAATTGTCCGTAGAAGATATCTTTTGGGATGCGACCATCTTCCATGCGGCGAACATGGCCAAGCCAGCGAAGTCTGCGCTGTCTAAGAAGCTGTTGATGCATGTTTTGATGCAGTCTTGCCTCAGGGGACCAACTGCTATGGTGGCTACATGCTTCATAGAGAACAAACAGGGTAGATGACGGTATCACAATGTAGCTAACTGTGTCTCTTGTTATATTGATGTTGTACAACTATGAAGCCATTACATTTGTGACATCATTATTGTAGCTGATATTATTACATAAACATCACCTGGACTCTTGTACCCTCAGGCTACTGTGGAACTATGGAACCATTGTGCTAAGTCTGGCAATCAATATCATAATGCTGATTACATGGAATGCCAAAGCCGTTTTGGAGGATTGCAGGAAAGTTGAAGAAAACAATGGAACTTTTATATGTCCTGAATTGTATGAGTAAGTTGACTGCCCATACTCTTTATCCCTCTCTCTTTCTCACCATCACTGTCTTTGTAAGACAGCTTCCATACCCATGTTTTCTGCTATATTCAAAGCACAATTGGTCTTTCCCATGGAGGAAGACGTACTGGTCATTTTAGGCTGATAATGATTCATTCTCATTTAATAGCACTTGTTCATCACTGGTAGGGTTTTTCTGTGAAGACAGCACAGATGAAGAAATCAGGGGGTTTTATAGTTGTCTAGATTTAGCTAAAATCAATACAAATTATCTGAACTGATCATTATAATGGGACACATCAGTCAAAGTAGGCAGCCAACAAGGAGAACATATAGTAGACATATTGGGAGATCATGACAACATTCGATAAAACAGTGATGATATGAGATGGAACATTTGTTGAAATTATTTAAAATATGTACAGGGAACAGAGTGGAGCAGTGAGATTAGATAATGAAAGAGATTATAAAAAAAAAATGAAAAGTGGAGTAGGACGAGTATATTATCCCTTGACTTTTTCTTATTACACATTACTTTAAAACTGTGGTATATCGATGGTGAGAGATGATTCTGTCCAAATTTTTTGCATTTTCTTTTAGTTACATTGTATCAAATTTTGCACATGAAGTGAAACTGTTGAGGACTGTTTTGGGGTGTTGGTATCGAAGTTTTTGCACCTCAAAACACCCTCTCAACTATGAATACATGTTTACATACCATTGTTGACGATGAACGTAGAGGGTTTAACACAAATGAGAAGGGCTCATATGAGTGTTCATAAACAGTCTCGACATGACGGCTCACAAATTCGCGGGTTAACGACTGATCACAACGTTCGTTTATCTCTTTTGACGACGTTGGTAGAACAAAGGGACAGTCAGTGTGATTTTCACTTTAGAGCGAACAAGAGACGTTCTGCCCTCTGGATGTCTGTATGTGTGGCCCATGCCATTCTATTCATGTGTATGGAATAATTATTGATTATGTATATCTCAACGTGAGAATTCTATTGAAGTTTGATAAGATACATGTAAGCTCAAGGTAGGAGCTATGTAACTCACTCAGTGATGGCTGATTGCAGCATGTACGTTCGTTAGAGAACAGTTAAATATAAAAGAAGTACATTATCTTCATAGAAATCATGGGTTCTTATAGCATGGGCCATGTCTGGTGACAGTCCTTTAAACTACGAGAGCGTATTAGTCGGGTACTGAGGCTGAGGTAGCCAGTTTGTTATTTACCAGTCAATGGCAGACTTACATGTGCTATCTGCACAAATTCATTACGTCTTACTAGAAATCACCAGCAGGATTTCTGAAGTGCCAAGCGTTCATATTGGTTAAAATTGACGTATATTGTATGCTGTTTTGGAACTGTAATGTGTCATATAATGAAATATCATGTATTACGTAAATAAATTGTAGAAGTCGTCTATGCCAGGTGTCTGAGAACATTTTATCAAAGTGTGGTGTTCCAGATGTGTTGTGCGGTCTTTAGTATCATGGGCATTGCCTAGTTTCACAGAACACCTCCTAAAACACCGTCTAGAGAAGCCATCACCAAACAACAAGAAACCCTACAGACCACTCACTAACACAACACGGGAAGATTCACACCACCTTCTCAACATTCACCGAACGTAAAGAAACCTACAGCAGTTAAAGAAATATAAGAAAAAAAGAACCCCTCGCAACGGAAACTATTAATAATTTTTATGTCACGCTATTTCAAATTCACATGTTTCAAATGCACATAAAATGCAGCCACACTGTACTGAATAAATTCAGGACACATGACCAAGGAGAAGCATTGAAACAGATCTTTAAGTGATCGGAACGGTACATTATCAAGGAAAGACAATGGATATGGACTAAGAGTACATCTGAGAATGGAACCCGAAGTACCATTTAAGTCTTTACCCATGTGTATTTAACAGTTTCTTCTGTGTGTAGATTTGAACTCGCTCATTGTGACTTTTATTTTTCCGCAGTCCAATACCTATCATACAGAAATTCCCTCGGGAGGAGTACAATATCACCATGTGGGTGTTAAGTGGAATTCACAACTTGTTCTCACTATTTGTGCTCATTAGCTACTTTCTGTCATACCACCCTCGCTTTCCCAGAGGATCCGAGATGAAAGACTGGTTTTTGTAAGTAGTGATGTGTCCACCTTTGAGCGATCTTAGTTTTTGTTGTTATCAGAAGTTAACAATAGTCTCCAGAATTATTTGTCAAATTGCAACTTTTTTCCTGTTAAGTAGCAAGTATTTATGTGTTTGTTATTTTCAGTTAATAAGTTCATCATTATGCTATTAGGCTTATTAAAATCTGTAAAAGTATTTGTCTGAGGCCACGATAAGACGAAACCCCATTTTTTAGGCCATCAAAAGACAAAACATTTTTTAGACTGACATATAACTAAACACCAATTTTTTAGGCTGTCATATGACGAAATACCATTTCTGAGGTTGTCGTAAGAACAAAGATTATTTTTCAGAAAGCTTTGTGGAAACACCAAATCTGATGATGACCAAGAGGAATCTAAGGAAGAGGAACCACTATCAAAACTAAACACAAGGTTCTTCAGTTTTACCACATTCTACTACTTGGTAAGTACATGGTTCCTTCCCTTTTAGAATACTCTTGTCTTTTAGATTGCATTTATGAGAACTCTTGATATATCTGTTGGAACCAGGCTAGGATGAAGACAGTCAATAGGATAGTATGGCGCTGTCTCTGAGACAGATAATAGAGTGAGAACAATCAAGTAAGTTAAAAATACTCGTACAATAAAGATAGCATGAAAGAGTTTATGCAGTTCTTGATAAGTCACTGAATGCCATTGCTTAGTTTAAAAATAAAATTTGTGAAGAAGAATAAAAAAATAATGAAAATATAGTTCCTTCCTACAGTCATAATTATAGGAATGAAAATAGATAAATGGTAAACTTACATAAGAAGGAACAAAGGAGGACTCAAATAGACATAAAAGTCACTCTGGGGATTTAATCCAGGTCCATATGAATGACACCATAGCCTCACTGCAAGAATGAAGTGTACTACAACACATGACCAGCTAAGCACTTCAGTAGCATGCTTCACTGGGTGTAGTCACCTGAATGACACCATAGCCTCACTGCAAGAATGAAGTGTACTACAACACATTACCAGCTAAGCACTTCAATAGCATGCATCATTGGGTGTAGTCACCTGAATGACACCATAGCCTCACTGCAAGAATGAAGTGTACTACAACACATTACCAGCTAAGCACTTCAATAGCATGCTTCACTGGGTGTAGTCACCTGAATGACACCATAGCCTCACTGCAAGAATGAAGTGTACTACAACACATTACCAGCTAAGCACTTCAATAGCATGCTTCACTGGGTGTAGTCACCTGAATGGCACCATAGCCTCACTGCAAGAATGAAGTGTACTACAACACATTACCAGCTAAGCACTTCAATAGCATGCATCATTGGGTGTAGTCACCTGAATGACACCATAGCCTCACTGCAAGAATGAAGTGTACTACAACACATTACCAGCTAAGCACTTCAATAGCATGCATCATTGGGTGTAGTCACCTGAATGACACCATAGCCTCACCGCAAGAATGAAGTGTACTACAACACATTACCAGCTAAGCACTTCAGTAGCATGCATCATTGGGTGTAGTCACCTGAATGACACCATAGCCTCACTGCAAGAATGAAGTGTACTACAACACATTACCAGCTAAGCACTTCAATAGCATGCTTCACTGGGTGTAGTCATCTGAATGACACCATAGCCTCACTGCAAGAATGAAGTGTACTAAAACACATTACTAGCTAAGCACTTCAATAGCATGCTTCACTGGGTGTAGTCACCTGAATGGCACCATAGCCTCACCGCAAGAATGAATTGTACTACAACACATTACCAGCTAAGCACTTCAATAGCATGCATCATTGGGTGTAGTCACCTGAATGACACCATAGCCTCACTGCAAGAATGAAGTGTACTACAACACATGACCAGCTAAGCACTTCAATAGCATGCTTCACTGGGTGTAGTCACCTGAATGGCACCATAGCCTCAGTGCAAGAATGAAGTGTACTACAACACATGACCAGCTAAGCACTCCAATAGCATGCATTATTGGGTTTAGTCACTTAGAAAACATAATTCACAACTATCGAATATTGAATCTGAATGACCCAGACACTAAAAGTGTCAGGTGACGAGACCGACCAATGCTATTCTCTGTAATTCCCATTATTATATGATCTGCTAAAGATAAACGTGACAGCTTCATCTTGTTTGTTTTCAGCTTGTACTTCATTAATAGGAAAGTCTGTAAAAATGTCTGTATATAATATTCCATAGTTGTGAGTTGTGTCATGGAAGCGACAACCTCCTAGTGATGCACTTTCTCGTGCTGTGTCTAATAACACAGATCACTCTTACAGTTAAGCGATGGCATTGTCTGATTGGATCGAATGCCCATAGTGCCTGTTATGTCTTTTACATCTTCTGTTGTCTAGTGCCATCCTCCTTTCTTTCTTACAAAAGCCTGTCGTTTACCTATTTTCCTTACTTGTTTATGACTCCATGGCTTTGAATTTCATTTCTTTATTTCTATAATTAAATAAATATGCCAAAAACATGATCTACTTAGCTTTCTTCAGCTATAAATATGACACACTCTCACATGATTACTTTCATGTTGACTCATCTGATTTTAAACCAATCATGATTTAAAATCAGATGAGTCAACATGAAAGTCTTCGTGTGAGAGCGTGATTTTAAACCAATATTGCAGGGGTCAGAGTGGCTAAGAGGTATGGCGTCTGTTGAGGATTGTTTCATGGCTTGCAAGCATCTGGGTTTGAGCTTGATTCGGAAGTTGCACCATGGAACACCTTGGTTGAATAAATAAATGACATAGATCGCATATATCTATGCATGACACCTGAGACATAGTAACGACAGTTGTTGTTTGGCCTTCGAGCCAAATGGCAGTGTTTTCGAATGTGTGGCATGACCACTTAGCCAAAGTGTTTTAAAGATGTGGTATAACCACCCAAGTGTGATAGTGCATAACTAGTAAGTTATATTTAAAGCAGAAATAAAGAATGGATAAGGACCCTTGAGTCTTAAAATATAAGACGGCAATATTAGCCGCAATAATTGATGATTAACGTAAAGTCGTAAAATATGAAACGCAGTTCAAATATGTAGAGCTGATTAAGCCTGGCTTTGAATGCCAAAGTACACCGCTCTGGCGACCGGGTGATACAGGATCAAACCCGGGCGACGGCATTTGAGGATTTTTCGTCGACCGGGATTTGGACTGTATTAACTCGAGACCTGGCGAGGACATTTGAAGGAGTGTCATTGACCAGGGACTGGCGGCTCCTGAGCCGACCCAGCTGCAATGGGTACCTCCGAAATCGGCGAGTATTTGCCTGAATGGCGAGGGACACCTGTCTCTGTACAAGAAATAAAGGGATACTCACGTAAAATCAATGTCAGGTTAGACATAAAATAATAACCTGAGATTTCGCCTCGAGTATTAGCGGGCGTACGCAAAAAAAAAAAAAAAAAAAAAAAAAAATGCCAAAGTAAATTAATATATTAGACAATGTATCTAATAGAATTAGCAGAATGTTTAATTCTGTATACAGTAGAACTCCATTTATCCGAACCCCATGGGACCGAGCATCGTTCGGATAATCAAATGTTCGGATAATTGGATTACATAATGTATCGAGTACATGTACACATATTTCTAAAAATAATTAACCATCACAAGGAAAATACACTATAAAACATATTTACATACTTGTACTGTAATAATAATACCCACACTGTATTAGATCACTGTATCACCAAAATCTTTTATTACACTGCAGTGCATGTACTACTTGTATTAATTATTTTTGTTAAGAAAGAGAAATGTTTTCAAAATAACATTACAAACGATTCAAAACCAGGCGCAACTTACGTATATATGTACTTGCACAGATGTAGCCCACTATTTAAAATAATGAGGAATCCTCTTTTGCACCAAACTGGATAGTCTCCTTTTGGCTGCTAAGTCCCGCATTCTCTTCAACAGCAGAAGCTGTGTAGGACAGCTGTCATCTTCTTGCTTGTACCAAGCCATCGCTGTTTCTAGTGCTATAAAGGCCTCTTCAGGACTTGGTCGACGTTTTGGTTTTTCTTCATAATCTACAAGTACATCATGTACTTCTGAGGAGTCTTCATCATCGGTCACTACATGTATTTGGTTTTCTTCTTGCACAAAAGACACAATTTCTTCGTCATTCAAAAACTGAAAACCAGAATCATTATCATCTTCTAGCCACATGTGTGCATCATCTTTGTCACAGTCCGAAAATCCGGGCATTGCTTGAAACAGTTCCACAACTTCATTTATACAATCATCATTTGTGTCCACTGCAGTAGTTTCATTTCCTCCTTTTTTCCCACGCAATCTATTCCAAGCCTTGTTGAGATTATCTTGTGACAGGGTGGTCCAAGCATCAGCTAACATATAGCAGCAGTCTTTGAGATTAAGCTTTTTGGAAAACGCCACCACACTTTCTTCATCTTCAGCCAACAATAAACGACGCAGGACTTCCTTCTTGTACATCTTTTAAGCTTTGCTATAACACCCTGATTCATTGGTTGAATCAGTGCTGTTACATTGGGAGGCAGAAAAATTACTTTAAAATTTGCATCAACTGCATTCAATGGATGAGATGGTGCATTGTCCAGTAGAAGAATTACTTTTCCAGTTTTCTTTTCTTGTTCTCTCAACCTCTTCACATTTGGGATGAACTGATTTGTATACCAATCAAGAAATATTTCACTATTCATCCAAGCACTCTTCTGTGCTTTGTAACACAATGGGAGACATGTCACATTCTTTAAACAACGTGGTTTTTTGGCTTTGCCGATCATTAGCACCGGTAAACGATGACTTCCACTGGCATTCGCGGCTACCAGAATTGTTACTCTCTCTTTGCACTTTTTAAACCCAGGGGCAGCTGCTTCGCGCTGAAATGCAAGTGATTTTTGAGGCAATGATTTCCAGTATAAGCCAGTCTCATCGGCATTATACACATCATCGAGTGAATAACCTTCTTCTTCCAAAAAAGCCAAGAATGTTTCTTTAAAATTTTTAGCGGCAGTTGCATCGCTAGATAAAGATTCCCCTTGAATCTCCAATTCTCGTATGCCATGACGAGATTTAAAGTTTCTTAACCATCCCTGGCTAGCCTTAAAGTCAGGAGGACCGTCAAGTTGATTGTTGAACTGAAGTGCCTTTTCACACAACAGAGAACCAGAGATAGGTTCCCCTTTGCTTCTTCTTTGCACAAACCATATATACAAAGCCTCTTCCAATTTCACATCTTTCGCATTTCTCATGGTTTTACGTTTCTTCGACCCATTTTCACTATCAAATTTCGATGCAAAACTCATAATTTTATCCTTGTTACTTTTGATGTTAGAGACGGTAGCTTTCCCAACATTGAAAATCCTCGCAAGTGAAGACACAGTTTCACCTTGTCCTAGTCTCTTGATAATTTCTGTTTTCGTTTCAATTGACAAAACATTGCGGTTCCTTTTATATGCTTTAGGCCTACTGGAAGATGCCATATCGCACAGAGAAATACTTGTACACCAAAATTATTCTGCTGTAGTAGCAGACACAATTATTTTAAGTTGAACTGTCTGTTTAGCCAGTGTTCTACCTAGAACGCACACGTACACTGGATTGGTAAACCAGATATTAACTGACTTTATGATCTAACTGACTTCCTGTACGTAAGCGACCGACCATTAGCCATCCCATTCTCTACAAATTGTTCGCACACATTTGAAGTTTGCCGCATCAAAAGATTCAGAATTTTAGTCTAACTGTGGCATCTGATTTTATTTTATTTTTTTTCTGGAAAAAGTGTTCGGATAATTGGATGTTCGGATAATTGGGGTTCGGATAAATGGAGTTCTACTGTAAATATAAGAATTATGCCAAACAGTTTTGGTGGAAATATAATCGAACGTTAATTATAACGATAATGTATCGGACAGACAATGTCGGTGAAATATAGACTCTACGCTATAATGTATCCAGTGCTCTTGATGTGAACGATATTTAGTAGTGTCTAGTAGTGTCTTTGATTCATGATGGAAGAATGAATCCTTATTAAATTATTATGTCGTCAAAAAACTGGTCTTATTCAATAACATATTCAAGGTTCCAGTTATGACTGTTTTATGAAGAATGACAAATGACCTTCAAATGAATACACATGCTGTCACACTGATAATACAAAATGAAACAATATAACACAGTCATTCAAATAGATACAAACTTTTATTGAAAGCAAGTTTAAAATGCACTTACTTGAAAGAAGTATCAAGAGAATCCAGGGTTGTAATCAATATCGATACCGGGTGGAACACAGAACAGAAGATCAAATAATTTTACAAAACATAATACTATTCAAACCATGGAAAAGCCCATAACAGCGTCCACCTTGAATTCTAGAGGTACCAGGTTTGATTCCCAGTTGAGGGAATATAATTTATGGACATTTTTTTCAGAACCAGTGGTCGTAATGATGTCATGCTTCTCCCTGGTCTCCTGTGTAGTGAGATCGGATGCCTAGCCTTCTTGGATAAGGGCCAAAAAATAGGAGGTCCCGTGTGCAAAATGTGCATGTTAAAAATCCCACGTCAGTTGGAAATCGTAAAGAGTAGGCCTATCTGGAAGGCCACTGCCCTGGCAAAATTTAAAAAGTAGAAACCTACCCACCACAAAAATATTTATAGAACGTGTGATTCCTATATACACACATTGGGATTCTCACTGGTGCTATGGAGTTTGTGCACTGAGCTGAGATCCTCCTTGTGTGATCCAAGGGAGGAAATTGGAGCACTCATGGAGTAGTCCATGTGCAATGAAGAGGGTCTTTAAAACCAAACCAAACCAATAATGAGACACATTCCCAAAGAATGACACTCATGTTGGCGGAGCTATTTTAAGACAGTTATACTAGGTCCAGATTCATAAGGTGGGATGCCTCCCCTAACCCAAGTGCAGAGTCAGGTACTCATTAACAGCAGAACAGACTGAAGCATGAAGCTACCAGGTTTCAATCCCAGAACCTGGTAATTTTGCCATGAGACTGATCAGCCGCTCGAACATACAGCATTTTAAAAGACAGTGGCTACAAGAAATTCTGACAATACACATTCTTTCTGAATGACCTATCGTTCATGCTTATAAAAGTAACCTGTGAACACCAAGTGCAAAAATTGTCTGTTGGTCTGCCAACAAAAATGAGTGACCAAACTTCTTTATTAGGTCATGATCACCAAAGTCAGCCCCATATCATTTTTTTGTTGGGTTAACATATCACCTTAGTTGTTTGTTGTATTTTTATCATTATCTCTTCCTTTGTGCTGCTTACAAAGCTTGGAGCCTCCACTTCAGTTGGTCCCCTTGCAGGAAGCCTGCCCCCAGCATTCACATGCACATCTAGCCGTGGTTTCTGTGGCAATTTGTTTGACATGATGAGGTTGCCTGACCCATGCACATTCTCATTAGTCGCCTTGTACAACCTGCCTGAGAGTGCAGTAGTTGTGTTCTTTCTTTATCTCCATGGGCCACCCCTGGCAACTACGTGGGGCATTGGATTAATATATCAAATATCAATTGTTGAAATGATGGTTGCATTTTTGAATGACATTATTAACACACAGTGACATTATTAACACACCTTGAGGAAAAATATGAATACATGAAATATAGAGCTCTTTATGAAGGACAACATGGAGAATCATTTGAGATAGCTGGAGTGTAGCATGCATGCCACAACCTCTCAACAGAATACAAGAATTAACATTTTCAGTATTAACAAATAGCATTAGTCTAAAATTCTTCTTCATTGTTCGCTCTCATGTAAACACTATTTCTCTCATTAAACTGGCAGTCTATCTCAGGCTTCTCATCGCCATACAGTTTCTGCCTCAAATGAGTTGATGATGATCATGCTGTCGGTCCATTCCTCTCATGGGGTCAGCAGCCTTAATCTTAACTCTCAGGTTTTATTTAATAAATTCAAGTTTAGTATGTTGTAAACATAAAGGCGAATTTTTGTGAGTTAATTCATTCAGAGTAACATACAGGAACTCAGTCCTGTTAGAGTAAATATAGTTTGTTTTCTCTATTGTTGATGGAGTGCATCAGTCATTATCATCACCTTTCATGCCAATTACCTCTACAGCTACCTATCTTTAGAACCTTCCACTACTTTTGATAACTCCTCTTAGCAATCTTATCACTCTACTTTTTATCTCCCTGCTTGTTTCCATATAGTCCTTCACCTTGTTGATACAAATTTTCTAGACACAACATGTGGCTAGTCAATACATCCTATTATCATTTATGAGCTGTGTGGTTCAAGAAAGCTAGGCTGATATGTACAGTAGCATCTTATTGCCTTTTGGTAACCAGCCTTTGATACACCAAAGCAGCAGGAGATTTAAAATGATTGTCTTCTACTAAGTTCGTTAGTAATAAACTGTCATTTTATTCTTGTTTCAGGCATGTCGTTGCTGTGGGTGGCTGTGCTGGGATTTGTTGTGATCTACATCTATGCACTGATTGGTTTTGCCTTACTCAGGGCTCACTTTGAAGTGACAGACAACTTGTATTGTGCTACATTGTGGCAGTGCACAGTCACTGTCATACGATATGGTCTTATAGGAGACATGTTTCAGGTGCTTACATTTGTCTGAAAGTTACTTTACAGGTACTGCGGTTGGGCGGCTGTATAAAACAGTATCATTATTTTCCTTTGTTGTTCCTAATGGAGCATAGAGCCACCACTGTAGCTGGTCCATTTGCAGGAAGTCTACACCAAGTATTCACACACAAGAGTGTTTTCAGTGGCAATTTGTTGTACATGATGAGGTTGCAAGTCTCATGCACTACTTCATATTAGTTGCCTTGTACGACCTATTCTTTTCTATATCTCTCCAGAGATCCCCAGGAACTACATGGGTCATAAAAGAATATAAATGGTTGAAGGTAGGCAGTAGTAAAGTCTTACTAAAGCAGTGGGAAGAATATGACCAACCTTATGACTTCTAGGTTCTTCCACTGCAGGGACAGGACACATGAAACTCTACAGAAAATCAAGGAAAATCTCCACAAATGAAATGAGCTGGAAAAGTTTTAGAAATAAATAAATAAAAAAGGATGGCTAATGGTGGTTATCATAGTAATTTAAATTCTGCAATGAACCCACAACACATGTAATGTAAGATTGTACTGTTACAACACTGTTTCACCTAATTTTATTATTTGAATACTGTCTATCATGCACTTTGATGCTGATAGTTGTAGTAAAGTCTAGTGGATTTTGTTTAAAATTACTAGAAAAGTAATTAGAAGTAACCAGGATGTACTTGACTCAGGTAAATAATTTACGCTTTCTTGAAATAGAAAAGGATTACATAAATTTTCCCATAATGGAAGTTCATATCTGTAATAAAATAAGATAGAAAAACATTGTTCAGCAGAAGTAGGAACGACAATGAAGTGTTTAAAAAGATAGATGACAATTCTTAGTATTCTACTGTGAAAGATGTGAGGCTTACGAACCCATGTTGTCGGCTGAGGTCATAGAAGCAATGTTTCCACAAGATACTGACATAGATGTTGAGTGGATGTTGGTTCTGCTGACCTTTACTATTACTGTTTTAGATGTGCTGATGTGTTACTACTTAGATTATAACTGCTAGTATGCTATTTTAGAATAGATGACCCTTACTGTGCAGAATGTCTACAAGATAATAATACAAAGAATTTCCTACTAAAATGTAGAAACAGAGACTCTCATTATTAGATTTCAATTCCCTCATTACTCTAGACCAGGTGTTGAGAATGACAGACTTAGAGAACTATACAGTATAGCAAAACAGTCTCTAACAAGAACAAATTAATTTATAAGGATTAGTGAGGGTATGGTGAGAAAGTGAAGGTTGGTGAGGCTCTCATAAAACATATTGATAATGACAAATAAATATAGAATTAGGTGTCATCCCAAACACCCCAGACTTTTCCACTCTCCTGCCCAATATTAACAACATGACAAGTGTCAGAGTCTACCATTTTGGACAGGAGAAAACACTCATGCACATCCACACAATCTGACACTTTTAATATACTCTACAGTAATTGGAAATGCGAGATGATACCATGATCAGATGTTGGCAATCAAAATTATTCTCTGGAATTAGCAACACTATATTATGCAACATTTCTTTGTCTATGGAAGTAAGAAAGAGAGTTCTTCAATGTTGTATAGAATCAATCCTGACATATGGGAGTGAGTCATGGACAATTCGTTAACAAGTAGGGAAGGCACTAGAGGCCACAGAGATGTAGTTTTACTGAAGAATGTTAAAAATACCATGGACAGTCAAAAAGAGCAATGTGGATGTCCTGAAAGAGGCCAATATGCAATTGAAACTAATTTCACAAGCTAGAAAAAAAGCAATCCACTTTTTTTTGGGGCATATTACGAGAATAGGAAAGCTGGAATATATTGTAACAACAGGTAAGATTGAAGGAAAAAGAAATAGGGGAAGACAAAGAGAGCTAATACTGGACAGTTTGACTCACCCCCACAGCGCTGCTGTTAAAAGGATCCTTTATCGCCACCTACCTCTTCTCTAAGCAGATCCAGTGGCACGGGAAGTGTTCAGTGAGCCACCCTTGTTGGTATATAGACTAGATAAAAATTTGAGGGACCTCTTAGTCCACAACCGTGTGAAAATTGTCAACAGTGGCCATTTTGGTACCCAGCCATGTAATCGGACACGATGCAAGACATGCCAGTATGTAATCCAAACGCGTACAGTGTCATTTCCTAAAGCCACGTTCAACATCACCAATATCTTTACATGTGAGTCACAGAACATCATTTATGCTATTATATGCAAACGTTGCAATATTACTTACATCGGCCAAACGGGCACATGACTTGGGGATAGATTCTGCAGACACCTCTACGACTTCATCTGTTTCCAGCTGTCTTCTCCATGTGCTTCTTGGTCTACCTTTGCCTCTCTTGCCCTGGGGGTTCAAGAACAAGGACTGCCTTGTAATACTATCAACTCGTTTCCTCAGTGTGTGTCCTATCCATCGCCATCGTCTTCTTCTCATCTCTTGTTCCACTGGCACTTGTCTAGTTCTTGTCATCAGTTCCATGTTGGTAACCTTGTCATACCATTTTAATCCTTCTATTCTATGCAAGCACCCATTTATGAAAGTCTGTATCTTTTTGGTTGTTGTCTTTGTTGTTCTCCATGTCTCAGAGCCATACAATAGGACTGACTTCACATTTGAGTTGAAGATTCTTATTTTTGTGTTGGATCCGATTTCTCTTGATCTCCTTAAATTTCCCAAAAAAACTGGTGGCTTTGAAGCAAGTGGTACATCATCATACAAACATATGTTCCCCAATTCCCTGATTTGTTCTTCTGTAAAATCTAGCTGACCATATCTAGCTGGTCTTTTCAGTTCTTCTACATCTGGGTGTTTTTTCTGCTAGACTTGAAATAAAATGTAAGCATTTACCCTAGCAATATCCAGAAAGTGAAAAAAACAGTTTTCCAATATTTATTAGTCTTTCTCAAAACATATTTGTTTCTTTTTTATCAAAAACAAACAGAAAGCAGCTATACTGACTACAATAGCCCACTAAAACGACTGTTTTACCACTATTCAAAATCAACTGTTATCATTTCAGTAAGGAAGTAACATTACCTTTGATTGTACGGCTGGTAGTTTGAGTTGTTTTGAGCCGTATTTTCACCATCTGACTCATCAGATGTTTCCAAGTCCTCTGAATAATCATCAGAACAGGAATCTACATCACTAGATGCAGTGTAGTCACTATCAGACTACGTTTTGTTTACGATGTGTTAAGACGAGTTGTTCGTAAAATATCCAAAATGGTGGACAGACAAATGCAGTGTTTACGTTTTTTCCGCGTGTAATTTCAAAGTCAAAATAACTTAGTCGCTTACTTAGTCGTTCCCCTTCTACCGTGAGGTGTAGAGGTTTGGAAGAGAGAGTGCCAGACTATCCTATCGGCTATCTTCCTCCTGGCCTGGTTCCACTCTAGTCCTCGGTCCTTCAAAGATTGTCCAATGTTGTCCTCCTAGTGGACTCTGGGTCGTCCTGGGGGTCTGGATCCCTGGCTTTTTGTTTCCCATGCTTGTCATGGTAGCCGATCTTCTCCCATTCTGCAGACATGGCCAAACCATCTTAGTTGGGACTGTTCTACCTGGGTCTGCAGGGGGTGGGATTTAAGGCTTTGACGTATCGTCTGGTTGTGGACCATGTCTCTTGTTACTTCAACCACCTTCCTAAGATACCTCATTTCTGAGGTTTGGATCTGGCTTTTGTGGGTTGTAGTCATTGCCCATGACTCACATCCATATGTCAAGACTGGGACATAGGTGGAGCGGTATACAGCCATCTTCGTTTTTTTACCAACCTCTCTCTTGCTGAGGAATCCTCAATTTATGACCTGAAAAAGTCTCCCAGATGCTGCTTTTTGAGTGGCAAACTCTTCTCTGATGCCTCCTTTTTGGTCTATAACAGCTCCAAGGAATTTAAAGCGGCCGACCTGCTCCAGGACCAATTCTCCCAGCTTAATCTGATGTCATCTTTCCTCTCGTGATATCACCATGGATTTTGTTTTATAGCTGCTTATGACCATCCCTCTCCTCTCCAGCTCTTCCTTCCAGACTTGCAGGTTGGATTGGAGATAAGCCTCTGATTTAGCAATAAGGGCAACATCATCAGCAAATGCCAGCTCTGAAATACAGACCTGTCTCATCTTCCAGTACCCCACTTCCAGTATCCCTGTTCTCTCCCCACATGCCCTGATGACATCGTCCATGAGGAACATGAAAAGACAAGGTGACAGGATATCACCTTTCCCACACCAGTGGTGGTCCTGAACTCCTCAGACTTATGGTTTGCTGTCCTCACACAATTTCTGCAAGACCTGCAGAAGCTCTGTATAGCATGAACCAGAGGTGCTGGAATGTTCTTCCTTGCCAAACAGTCCCAAAGTTTGCTCCAGGGGACCCTGTCAAACGCCTTTTCCAGATCTATGAAACAAAGATGGATCTCACTCTTATACTCAAGGGCGCTTTCACTCAGCTATCTGAGTGTGAAGATTAGGTCTTGAGTACTTCGGTTTGCTCGGATCTGCACTGGACCTCATCCAACTGTGGCTCAGCCAGGCGTCGGAGTCTCTGCTCAAGGATTCTAGAGTAGATTTTACCAGGCACACTGAGAAGGGATATGCCTCTATGGTTTCCACACCGTCGACTGTCACCCCTTTTGTCAAAATAAGTGAAAGCTATATATTTTTTAGCACAGATATAATTGTTAACATGTATTCTTAATATAAAACATTGATTTTAAATCAAAATTAAAAACTAAATGTGCTTTTTTTACTTTGGATGGGTTTGAAAAAAAAATCGAAAAGGTGATTCGTCTTACGAGGACAAAAGACAAAGAAAATAGTCTACGTTACTGCCACAAGGCCTTCGTCAGGAAAGGAAAGAAAGTGAAGGCTAGATAGGACACATAAGAACTTAAATAAATATAAAAATAAAACCTAAGTACTTCCCTGAAGGCAAGGCATGGAAATCCTATCACTATTGCTGTCCACTGATGGACAGCGTGGCTGAAAAGGAAGTGACTTCCGCCACCGGATGTAAACAATACATACTAAGAAACTGAAAACTAAAAAACGAAACTGAACAATAAACTACCCAAACGTAATAAAAGTGGGGACTAGAAATAGAAGAGGACAGAATGAGTGGGAGATAAATAAATATGAAATAAAAAATCAAGACAAATTAGAAACAGTGTATATTCATACATATTATGGAGGATGGCATAAAAAATAGAAGAATAGGATAAGAGTGGAAAGAGTCAAAATAGAGCAAGAGAGGAAAGGGTGACCTCAGACAAAGGTGTGTAAAGTGTTGAGACCGGCTGGTTTTAGACACCCCATGCGGTGGATAAGACGGTTCTCCAGCTGTTCTCGGCTGGCAGTGTCAGAGGAGCAGGATCGGATCATTGTGATCTGGATGTCGATGGGACCATGGTGGTCAGGACCATTGAAGTGTATGGCAACTGGTGTGGATTTTTGCTGAGAGATGTCATTTAAGTGCTGGCTGAATCTGTCCCCAAGTTGTTTGCCTGTTTGGCCAATATAGGTTTTGCAGCAACGTTTACATATGATCGTATAAATGACATTGCGCGATTCACACGTGAAGCTACTAGTGATGGTGTACGTAGCCTTAGGAAAGGACACCTTCTGGGTTGAGATGACATACTTACACGTGTTGCATCGTGTCCGACCACAGGGTAGTGTGCCAAAGTGAGTGGCATTCTCCTTTGGGAGACGGCTGTGAACAAGAAGATCCTTCACGTTCTTGTCGCGTCTATATGCCACCAAAGGTGCTTCACCGAATACTTTTTGGGTCACAGGCTCTGCTTGGAGGATAGGGAGGTGGCGGAAAAGGATCTGTTTGACAGCAGTACTGTGAGGGTGATGGGTCAAGATTAATTTGACTCTATCCGAAGTGGATTTATAGTGAGGTTTGAGGGCCTCCTGATGAGAGATGGGGAGCACACGTTGGAGAGCAGAGGTGAGAACATGTTCCGGATAAAGTCTGCTACGGAAGAAATCCAACATCTCATTTGCTCGGAAGTGGAAGTCATAGTTTCAAAAGTTACGTTCGGAACGATTTTTTTATTTCCGGTTCGAAGAGTGTTAAACCCAATGGTTTGAACACACAGCATTCTTTTGTCTGCAGCGTCCTTTTCTATTTAGTCCTATTTGTATTATGATTGCGATCACCCTTGAAAAATTATTTTTAAAATTTTTTTTTTTAATAATTAATATTACTTTTTCTTCATCTTCTTTTTTATTCCTCTCCGTTTTTTTTTTTTATAATTAAAATAACTTTTTCCTCACTCAATTTTCCAGTCCTTGTTTTCATTATTTTTTATTTATGCTTTGATTTTAGTATCCACTTCCTGTTTCCGGTTCAGTGGCAGACATTTTATTTCCAACATGTGACACACGTCAGGGAGTGTTTTCTCTTATTTTTATAGTTTTATGTTCTCTACTTAATTCTCACTTTCTTTCCCTTCTGTTTTTCATTTGTCTGTCCCTGACGAAGGCCTTGTGGCCGCAACGTAGGTTTGTTCTTGTCCTTTCTCCCAGTAAAACAAATCACTATTAGTGTTTTTGTTGTTTTCATTCGACAGTTTGACATCGTGGGATTGAAATAAGTCAATAACAGAATTGATAAATTGTACTGGAGACAGGAAGTTGTGTAAAGACATGATCTCCTATACCACTAGGCATGGTACTTGAATGAATGAATGGATAAACCCTAATTATAACCCATCAGAGGTTGAACAGGATATTTTATAAAGGACTACTCATCAAGTTTTATCTCATGCATGTTCTAATGAGTGTTAGGACAGTTAGTAGTAATTAATAAAGGCATCAATTTATCTTATCTGGTGGAAAAAGTTATAAATAATGCATGGACTCTTAATATTAGCCAGATATAAATACCAGTTACCGACTATGCTTTAACCTGTGTCATGTTGATTCTTTCTCCTCAGGAGATCAAAGACAACCCAACTGATGATTCTTTCAACAGTTTCTGGCCAATAGTCATCTACCATGTGTCTTTCTTCATTTTCATCACCACCATAGGTCTCAACATTATCTTTGGTATCATTGTTGACACGTTTTCTGAACTCAGAGATCTAAAGGTAAGATATACAAATTTTTTTTTTTTTTTTGGTTCATTTGTGTGTGTGTGTGTGTGTGTGGGTGGGTGGGGGGTGGGGGGGGGGGGAATATATGCGTTCTGAGTAATCCTTTTAATATTTGTACTGGCCAGATAATATTGATATTTGTTTATATTAAACAGTTTTGCTTTGGTTTTAAATAAAATAGGGCAACCTTTCTTAATAGCTTTTGGATTAGGGAAATGACAGACAGCAGGTAAGAGAACAGGTCACCACACTTCATAAAAGCTGAGACCTAGTAAAGTGAAGTCTCTAACACTTCACTCCCCTGCAGCAGTACCTGATTCATGACTACATTTACCTTTTGACCTGTCTTAAAGACAAGATAGTTTCATAAAACACAAAATTTGAATGTCAACTAACTTAATCTTCTGTAAAACCTGACTGAAATATATTATACTTTACACACAATTTTTTTTTTTCCTTTAAGTTTTGACATATGTACAAAAGTAGATGATAGACTGTCCACTTAACATTTCCTTCCTCATAACCTTGACCATTTTGACACATTTTGGAGACGTGTCTGATAAAACATAAAGAGGAGCTTACATATGTTTTGTTTACTTCACCAGTGCAGTTATATTAATATTCTGCTTATGACAAATTTTCAGTGGCGGGCTGAGTCAGACATGAAGGACACATGTTTTATTTGTAGCAGAAACAGTTATGATTTTGAGCACCATGGCCGAGTGAGTATGCATGATGTATTTATATTGTAGTTCATTGAAGCATTTTTGGTTTGTGCTTGCATTGAACAAAGGATAGAAGTTTTATGACAAGATTAAATAATAGGAACTGATGACAAGAACAGACAAGTGCCAGTGGAACAAGAGATGAGAAGAAAATGCTGGTGATGGATAGGACACACACTGATGAAACCTGTAGATAGCATTAGCAGACAGTCCTTGTTCTGGAATACCCAGGGTGAGAGAAGTAGAGGGAGACTAAGGAATACATGGAGAAGAGAACTGGAGACAAACATGAAGGGGAAGAAGAAGACATGGAGAAAAGACCTTGAGCGGATGGCACTGGACAGAAAGGCTTGAAGGTGGTTTTTTTTTTTTTTTTTTTAGAATATTTATCAGAGTACTTATATTTTCCTATGAAACTGATGTGTATCTGATGATTGCCAGAAGCAATTAAAGGTGATTAGTTCCAATGTCATAAGCCATTTTCCTAGGCCACAGGTTACCTAGTTATGCCACTGAAGGTAGATAAGAATACTAGACAATGAATTTTCTAACAAAAGAATGTCCATGGCCACTCTCATAGTTGACATAAACAGAACTAGACTGTGAATTTTCTAACAAAAGAATGTCTGTTAGGGCCACTCTCATAGTTGACTTAAACAGAACTAGACTGAATTTTTTAACAGAAGAATGTTCTTGGGCACTGTCATGGCTGACAGTGAATGACTAGACTATGAGTTTTCTGACAGAATATTATGCATCGCTAGTGTCTTAGCTAACTGCTAATCTCTGTCCAACAGAACATACATAATTGAATATATTGCTGTCTTAATACTTTGAGTACCACTAGCACTTATTGGCAACAAGCCTTATTTTCCATAGAGTACCAATGTCGCCTTGTGGCGTAAGTATAGCATTAGCATAAAATGTTATCACAGCAAACGTCTGAACATAACGCATATCAAGGGAAGTAACTCAGCTTTATTGAGACATGCTCTATGGTGGCCAGAACATTTTTTCACGTGTTTTGATTAATCTTTAGGTGGAAATTTCTTTAAAAATGAGTGAAACTAATGAATGTTGCAATGATTTGGATTCTGGCTCTCAGCTGACCTATGAAAGTGACAACAGGTGGTATAGATTTAATAACAGATGAATGGAAAGCAGAGTGGGATAAAAATCTGAAGGGAAGACATGCATATAAGATGTTCAAGGCTCCAACAAGAAAAGGTCAGATATCTAGGGAATTGAAAATCCAGTAATAAGAAACTTCTCAGACTACAGCTGGTAAAAGGCTATTTCAGAATAGAAGAACCTTACTGTGCAGGATGTCTTCAAGACAATAATAGGTTTCAAAGGTTGTTACAGCCGGGAGTTGTAGTGAGGATAAGTTCTCACTGCATATAAAATACTCCTATGGCACGTGCCTCAAGCAGCCTCTGACAACCAAGTCCAGCTCCCGGCCTTCACGTGTGGCTCAATTTGAGCCCGGCGGAACTGTTTCCACTGACGGGAGAAGGGGCAAAGGCGAGCGACTGGCGCCTTAAAACCAGCCACTTCGGGCATATAGGGCTCGTGATCCTTGGTTGGTAGCTTATCTAAGAGAAGGAACTCTGAATTCAAACCACCGCTGCCTTGCGGGAATATCCATTTATGGAATTGACTTCGGGAGTAAACCCTGAGGATAAATCCGGAGTCGGAGTCCCGAAGGCAGTCTAATGTTGATTCGACATTATTCTGGCAACTCCTGCGACGTGGCTGGTACCAAATTGTATCGGCTACTGCCGTTCCTTTGGATCTACCGGCTGCGTGGATAGGGGGAACATGCTGCATGGGCAACAGCTTGATCTCCATATAACTGTGCCCAAGCTCGCGCCCTGGAGAGGACACTCCAGCTTCACCGTATAGGTGTCGGCAAAACACGGGAAGTAGCAGTTACTGGTTATAAGCATTTTGCCCAATTGGTGTAGGGCATGGCGCCAGGGGCTACTTCCGACAGTGGGAGAGGTTCTAGGATCTCACTGGACAGCTAACACCTGCTTCAAGCTGGGCAGCCCCCAGTCAGTAAGGTGTTGTCCTGCCACTGTCTGCTTTCCCCATTGGGCGCATGGGGATTAGGGTCAAACCCGAACTGTGGACAGAAAATTTAGCACCAAGCAATTATCGTAATAATAGAAATAAGCAAACTCTCAGATTGGGATGCTGGAACGTCAGGACTATGTTGACTGGACTATGCGAAAACCTACA
>JAMPIV010006185.1:0-12481 GCA_024509875.1 Oreohelix idahoensis | reverse complement strand
AATGTGGGCCGAAGCTGTACCGCTAACATGCATAGATTCCAAGCATGTCGCAGAGGCCCTCGTGCACATTTTTACACGGTTGGGATTCCCTCAAGTTTTGACAGACAATGGATCCCAATTCCGTAGCCTGTTAATGGAGGAGATCTTTAAGATCTTGAGGGCCAAACATATCCACACAAGTCCCTACCATCCGGCCGGAAATGGGCTCGTGGAACGTTTTAATGGCAGCCTCACCATGATGTTACGTAAGCTGGGTCAGGAGAAATCGGAAGACTGGGACCTATATATATCTGCTGCCTTATTCGCTTACAGAGAGGTACCCCAAGCGTCTACGGGATTCCCGCCTGCTACACTTTTATTTGGCAGACCTATTAAGGGGCCACTAGAAACCTTACTTCGGTCCCTGACAGACCAAAAGGCTGACGAGACAGTCGTCTCTGCAAGCAATAATGTATCTGAGCTCATGGAAAGGTAAAAGCTAGGATGGGATCTAGCTACGACCAACCTTAAGAAAGCCCTCGTTAAACATACTAAAAGATACAACAAAGCTGCAAAAGAGAGAGAACTACAACCAGGGGAGAAAGTTTTGCTGCTACTTCCAACCGGAAGCAATAAACTTCGCATCGGATGGCAAGGGCCGTTTACCGTCCTTAAAAAGATCTCACGTACTAATTACAAGATCTCCATTAAAGGAAAGAAGAAGGTCTTCCACATAAATCTGCTTAAGAAATATCTGGAGAGACCAGTGACATCCTCCGAAAATCTCCTGGCTGTCGCCATAGCAACGGAAGACGAGGATGATGATGATGGTTGCATGGAGTATCCATTGCAACCCACAGAATCCTTTAAAGATGTCAAGTTTGGCGACAATCCCTCAGTAGAACAACAAACAGAAACCAGGGCGCTACTGAAGCAGTACAGTGCAGTCTTACCGGATGCACCTGGTCGAACAAATCTTGTCGAATTTGACATGAACTTAACAAACGAGACCCCTGTTCGTACCAGAGTTTACCCCATCCCATATGCTAAAGCTGATGCACTTCGCGGAGAGATAGACAAGCTGCGGCAAGCAGGAATTATCAGCGAGTCGACATCTCCTTATAGTTCGAGTGTAGTGCTGTTACAGAAGCTCAATAAGGAAGTTCGGCTGTGTATAGATTACCGGCTGCTAAACGCGGTAACGGAATTTCAGCCCAAACCTCTCCAAACCATTTCTGAGTTGTTCACTAAGCTCAGCAAAGCAACATATTTCTCCAAAATTGACCTGAGTAAAGGTTATTATCAAATACCAGTCAAGGAGGAAGTTAAACCTTTGTTAGCTTTCAGCACTAGTGAAGGACATTACACATTTAATGTGATGCCGTTCGGATTGCATAACGCACCAGGAGTGTTTACCAGGATGATGAGAAAGCTTTTAGAACCTTTGCAAAGTCCCCACATCCATAATTTCATGGATGACATCTTAATTGCATCGGAAACCTACGAAGAACATATTGCTACGGTTGCTATGCTCCTCAGGAGACTACAGGAAACTGGTCTCACAGCCAGACCTAGCAAATGTCTCATCGGGTTTTAAAAGCTGGACTTCCTGGGGCATACTATTTCTCACAGCTGTAGTGGGCCTATTAAGAAGAACGTGGAGAAAATATCGGCAGCAAAAAGACCCCGAACAAAGAAAGACGTACGTTCCTTCTTATCACTATGTGCATATTACCAGAAATACATCCAGAACTTTAACGGACTCACAGCACCTCTGACTGACCTCACAAAGAAAGGGCGTCCTGAGAAGGTCATTTGGGATCAACAATGCGAACACGTTTACAACACGTTGAAAGGACAGTTGTCGGCATATCCCATTCTGAGGTTACCTGACCTCAAGAAACCTTTCGTACTGAGAGTCGACGCGTTAGATCAGGGCATCGGGTCAACATTGCTTCAAGGGGAGGTTAAACCCCCAAAATGAAAAACACAGAATTATAAGATAATAGCTATATCTGGTCATTTATACAAGCAAAATGACTGAAAAAAATACAAAACATCAAGGTATGTACTGAAAACTGGCAGTCTGAGGGGGAAAAACAGTAGAAAAAAGGCAAATTTTGGCTTTTTTGGGGTATTTTGTTGCCCAAGATATCTCAAATGTGAGTACAGCTTGAGTTATGAAATTTGACTGTTTCATTTGTTCGTATATGATAATGATTGTATACTAAAATAATTTTGATTGGTTTGATATCTGATTTTTTGGGGTTTTAACATACCGTTTGACAAATAGTTGTAACTTTTTAGGGGGGTAACTTAGATATTTCTTAACAGTTTTGTAGTTTGTTAACATATATGCTTTATTTTAGTTTAATTTTATGGGCGCTATGTGTACAGCATGTGACCCAAAATTCATTACTGTATCACTAATAGTTTTTGAGAAATCATGAGCAACGTGCCCACGTTTGTGTGAAAAATGCGGTTTTGAGAAAATGAAGAAAAAAGGGAAGAATTACACTTTTACACAAAATTTACTCACTCAGTATCCCTCTGCTATGTAGGAATCATCTCTGGTATTTTCCTTTATTGATATCATGGGTTGTTTCATACTTTGCAGCTTACTTTTCATTAAATTCTCTATTTCAGCAGACTGTATGCGCTTTTTGTCAATGTGCGCAAATATTTGAAAAGCATATTTACCTAAGTTTAGACCTAAATTATCAAAGATGTTTTTTCTCCTCAGTTCCCCACAGTTGTACACAATCACTGCATCATTTACAGCTATTTGCAGCCTACTTTTTCCAATGAAAACATTCTTTGGGCACCTATACCATATGAGGTTATGAAATGATTCATTTGAATTCTGAGTCCCACCATGAGCACACTTTTCCAGAAGGGTATCAGCTGCAAGTTCCTCAAAAACTTCTTTAATAATAGAACACACAAATTCAGGAAGTTGATTCTTATTATCTGCAGCTGGGTCTTTCTTCACAGGGCACCAACTATCACAGTCTTCATGTATTCCTTGTCTGTGTTTCCAGATTGCCCATATGCTCTTCTTCATTGCTGGAACATCTCCTACATTTCTGCGTATGGCTGCCCCATAGTGTCCTTGAATCCGTTTTATGGCTAACTTGGTTAATCTGCCTATTCCACCTATGCCGGTATAAGTTTTCCCATTCTCTGTGAACGTCTTGCATCTGTTTTCTGATACTTTATCCAGAAGTCTCTTCCCCATTCGCTTTTGAACATGTCCGCAACATTCAAGCTTTCTTATAGTTTTGCCATGGTAAATGGGTGGCTGATGCTGTGCTACTGTCTTGTAACTTTTAGAATCCCCATCTCCCAGATATCCTGTGTAACACGAATCATACTGTTTCTCTGAACGATTAAAGACTTTTAATATTCAATATGGCTCCATCAAACCTGCAGTACCGTCATGATTTTTCTCACATTCTCCTGATTCTGAATGATTCTGACTCCATAGTTTGAATTCATGGTCTGACATTCTGCTCTTTGCTTTCATACAGCTATCACAATAAATGCTGCTTACTTCTACATCCAACACCTTTGCTGGTCCTTTTTGGCTAACAGAAAGAACTGTGGCCACACCATTTTTGCTTGTAAAGCCTCGCCGCTGCCAAGTACCATCACATGAAACTGTTACATCTTTACCTTCTAACAGTTTTATTTCTGCTGCTGCTTCTGCTTTGCACTCATCTGCAACTATAGAGGTGGCTTCCAATATCTTTTTCTGTAGGTGGCACTTCTTATGTTACTTACTGATGGTGGCAAATTCATGTTCCCCAAAAGTCTCCTTCCCTTCTCCATGTGACATCCAATGCTATAAATTGCAAAAGTGAATCTCAAGTTCATATTTTCTGAGTTCTTCTTCATGGTAATAACATGTTTACATTGTGAGCACATTATATAAAGCTGACTCTCTAGACCTACAAGCTTCTCTGAAATTATAAAATTATCTCCAGTGTCTGGTAGTTCAAAACAAGATGGACATGGAAATTGTTGAATCAGCTCAGTTACTTGTGTCATATTATACAACCTGTATCCACTCATTCCTTCTACATTTGAATCAGCATATTCATCATCTAGGATACTTGTGTGTAGCTTTTGATAAGATGATGATAATCTAGAAGTGCTCACAGGCTCACACTCAGAGGTACTAGCATTGTGTACGACAGTAGGCCTAAACTCTGTTAGTGGTTCACAGTTTATAAATTTGATAGTCTTATCTTCATTTAACCTTTTTTTCACATACCTATTTCCTTAAAACTTTCTTTTCTTTGAACGATCCATTTTCTTTCGTGAATTTTTATCCATTATAATAAATAATAAAGAATTATTTCACACACTGCAATGGTCACTGGTTTACCTCGTGTTAGAATTTGACCTGCCTTTGTTTACTTCGAATAGAATAGTCTCTTTTGAGAGCTCGTTTCTGATTGGCTGAAAAGCCCTAAGCTATGGCCATGGTTAACACAGATTAGCCAATCAAAATTATTTTTACACATGAAATGATGTTTAAAAAACTTTAATTAGGTTTACTTCAGGGAAATGAATATCGAAAAAATTTTTAAAATCCATGCATTAGAAGCGAAGATATACCAATTTGTACATTTTGCATATATAATTAGGTAAACAATACACTTACCTGACCTACTTTAAAAATTTATATAAAATCATCCACAAAGGTTTTAGTGAAAATAAACATAAAGAAATGTAGGCAAATGAATGTACTTTCCAGTTCAATATATATCTAAAATTTGATATTTTCAATGAAATTCTTCATGTTTGGGGGTTACACCTCCCCTCAAGCCGAGGATAGTGACCCGAATATGCTATTCCCAATAGCTTACGGCAGTCGGAAACTGAACAAGGCTGAACGCAACTACAGTGTCGTCGAAAGAGAATGTCTCGCTCTGATTCATGGCATCAGACGCCATCATGAGTTTCTGTATGGTACTTCTTTCACGGTGCAAACAGACCATGCACCATTAGCTTTCCTGGGTGCCAATAAGGAATTCAACGCAAGGATAATGCGTTGGGCCTTGTTATTGAGTGTTTATTCCTTTAAAGTGGAATATATTCCAGGAAAACAGAATGTTGGGGCTGATTTCCTGAGTAGAAACTGGTCTACAGAGGAAAAAGAGCAAACTGAAGATACCACTCATACTAAAGTCACCAATCAGGTCACCTCCATTGTCAAAAAATGAAACATGAAAAATGGTTTCATGTCTAAAAGTGGGGACGATTGTGACGTACGTCTAGTTCGACAAGTGAATTTTTCCCTGATTTGATGGATGATTAAAGGGAGTTTTAGCTTTTCATAACATTAGAACCCCTGAACATTTGTTGTAACTTTGTTGTTTCGCCAGAGCGAACCGATTCCACCGGGGCTCATTAAGTATGCGGCATGAGATCTAAAGACACTGAGACGATCCCCAGAACAGAGAAGCTAGTTTCTCGTAGGAATTTCTCATCTCCGTGCGAACACTGAACCGCTCGCAAGATGGACCAGAGCGGTCAGAAGAAAGCGGAGGCAGCAAACAGAGCAACGTCTCGCAAGACGATGACACGGCAGTGCGAACCAGAGTAGACGAAGAAAGCTTCTTGCAGACCTCGCACTTCTGTGGCAACCGGCAGACCTGCCCGAAAGACTGAGAAAATGGAGAGACGGAGATCGGAAGCCAGGGGGCAATCGCGGTTAACACGACGGCTAGAAACCTCGACTTTTCCTGGGTTCTAAAGAGGCGCTAGAATCTAACAGGTCCCACTCATCTTGAATTCCATTTAGATATATACAGACCCTGAAGAATGCAACTTTATCACTCGTTTCGCTAGACCTTGACAGAAGCACTAGCATAGTGAAATCCTGTTTGATTCACTCTGGATACTCAACTTATTTGCAGTGAATTCTATTCTGTGCTAAACTGTATAATATATTTGTTTTAAAGTGATCAGTGGTCTAGTTCATTCATTCATTTTATTTCACTGGATTTTGGGATTAACTTAAAGCTATTAAATTAAACTTATCTCAAATAGTTCCAGTGGAATAGGTAATGAAATATCTATTATATTATTTCCCAAAATGATAGATACTTAAATGCTTAAAGTAACATTTTAAGACGCCAGATAATTTATAACTAAATTTAATTGAGTTTAGTTCTAGTTTTACGTATGTTTTAACTATTAAATTCGCGTGGAGTTCTTTCTGAATTTTATAAAAATTATAGACGCAAGTGTATAAATAGTTAACTGTAAATTTATCGCGCTTTGGAAATGATACTTGATTTTCGGTATGAATTACATGTTTTCTATCTTTTATCTAGAGTGATCGTTACCTTAGCGATCCCAGCAAGAAGAAGTACAACCTGGTAAAGAGTCCCCAGACTCAGTTCTTAAACCCCCTTCCAGAATCTAATAAGACTGTGTATTAAATTTTAAATCTTTGAGGCGATCCTATGTTTGGGATCCAGCTATCTAAATTAATAGAAAGAAAGCACCCCCATTGACAAATTTAAACACCTCACCAAGTATATTCAGTTGTAACTGGAAGAAGAACAATCGCCAGAGGTTTTTTTATTAAAATTACTGCTACAGAGAGAGAGAGATTACATATTTACCTGAACTGTGACGGTACCTAGTTTTTCCTCACCGGATTTAAAACCTACCTCACTGGACAGTTGTAGTCACCTCGGTTTTTTTAAAGCAGAAGGTTCACCATCAGCGGTGAAATCTAAGAAGCCACACCCCATTCTCACCAGTATCTAAATTCGACGGTGCCATCCCATAGACTTTTTTATATCAGAAAAATAAACCACAAGAACATTTAGTCTTCACGACCGGCGATAAACGGGAATATTTGCTACCAGCCAAACCTCACTAAATCTTGGGCCGGACATTGAAGTAACAGACACTCTCAATATGTCAAGTGTTAATTGATGAGTTTTTTTTTGTATAATTCTATGGATTGCCTGCTTCTAAGATCGGTAAGTCTGTGTGTGAGTTTGTGTGTTGGCCAGCACGTGCGTGCATGACTAAAAGGAGATTTATGTGCAACTATTTTAATTGCTGTACCTGGTAGACACTTTGTTAGTTATTCCTTACATGGTTCACTTTATAAGTGGGATTTCTTAACCTCTGTTATTTCCCCTTCCTAGTCTGCTTAGTAGAAGGGAAAACAGTTAAAGATAATAGGACTAGTTTCCTAATCCCTCTTTTCAGGATAGATTAATTGACTGTTGGGTTAACTTATCTACTTCTGTTAACTACCTGTCATTTGGACCGGGTTCCTTTTCCCATTTTTCTGTACAAGAGGGAAGGGCATATTGAACACTACTCTTCAACAACCCCCACCCTCCTTGTTTTTTTTTGTATTTTGAAACTTCGATTTCTGCATGTAAATTGATAATTGTTTGTGACTTGATTTTTTAAAATGCTAAATAAAAGGAATAAAACATTTAGCATTTGTGTTGGCAGGCCCAAACCTAAACTTTCCCATATTCGTTATCGTAGTTTGTATTCACGTGCGTCTGTGTGTCTGAAGCACCAAATCGGTGTGAGCGCATTGTGAGTCTGGAAACTGGCAAATAATTGTTTGTCCAGAAGAGTGATAAATGTAGATGTTGGGACTGGTGTAGTAAAGTGTAACGATTGTCAACTCATTAAACCCAGCACAGTTTTGGTCATACAGGTCATCTTGTCCTGGAACGTGATGAGGCTCCGACAAGAATGTGAGTGTAGACAATGAGTGTGTATATGAATGTCAGAACGCGAATGGTAGAATGATTCGATAGAGTTGACAGGTTGGTAGTACATCACTCATACTCACACTGTTCGAATTCAAGAAGTACTGGAACTACGGTGGTCTTTTTATAACATTTAATGGGACGCACACTTGGACAGTACGTGTATGGTTACAGGAACAAATGTCGACATAGACAGCATAATGTTGATCACAGGAATATCATCTTAAGTTAGCATTCATGCTTGGCAAATATCATAATGGAGCATTCGTAAATAAGCATTCAGAGTTCCATCATGTAAATCATCTGGCTTTACTGACTGGGCACGTCAGACCATAACCAATATATAGGAAGGCTCCTAGACCTAACCTCGTCTAGCGAATATCCCTTCACGTAAAGTTCAATATATATTTTCCATAAAGATATAGGAATCCCAGACATGGGTTCTCACATGTAGCAGTGATCTCTTGGTTCATCGAGCGATAGTACAGGCATCCCTTTTTCTCACTCGATAAATACAAAGTATCTGAATTTCAACATGGCTGTGCTTCTCTCGTGAGCTTCACTCACTATTGGATACAGACCAAAATTGGTCATTCGTTAAATGTCCTCATTTCTTCATAGCCTCTATCATAGAGGTAATTGAATAATATCATATAATCTAGTGCTGATACATAGGAATGTCATCTTCCTTTGAATAAATATTCTTTTCAAAAGTACTACTGTGCATCTGCTTATCGACAACGATGGCGAAGCCCAAGTTCATAATAAATTGTGGTTTTACCTTTCTATGCGAAATATAACTTTGCCATTCCTTGGCAAAAGAGAATAAACACTGGGGTAAAGTACATACAACATGTCTAAATGACTATCACTTTTCCCCATCTACTTATAGATCACTTTTTCGGCGATAGGCCGGCTACAACAAAATTCGACATCCCGACAGGATGACAGCCATGAATCACACCCCTGCTAGCGATACTTCCGCTGCATAGCCTTTGACCTTTTCTAGCGACAACCAACATAGTTCGACTTAGAAATGTAAAGATATCCATATATAAGACAGACTCGTCCTACTCATACAAACACTACGTATAAATTCAGGCCATAGATATACTGAAGCAAGAACAATCTATTCCTACCCAGCCAAAGAATAAATCGCAGTAGGCCTAAATTCGTCCGCGGAGTCCGATCGAAGATGACGGAACTCCTTTCAAGGGAAGTAACTCAAAAATGACTTCTCCTTAAGCACTTAAAAAAGGAATACTTTGTTTACAAAATATTTGCGAACATAATAAGTATATAAATGTATTATATTGCAAGATAGTAAAGATTGCACTTTACAGTCTTACCACACCTCCCGGGAAAAAAAAAAAAAATTTTTTTTTTTAAATACATCTAGGAGCAACGTAGAATAGGCTCACAACACAAGAATACTGCGCAGATGAAAATATCAGGAATAACTATAATTCCTAATATGACCGGTGAGAATATATCTCAAAATCTGAGAGAAATTGTTTCTCTACGAATAAATGTTTCCAGGAAGGTGTGATGTACGTATAATACAATTCTGGTAATTATACAATGCATACCAAAAATTCACACTATAATCTTAAATTTATGATTTATGAAGAAACAATCATCAAAGAACAGCGGTGAATAAACATCAATAAACCGCTAAGTAGAGATACCATCATTCTATTATTAAATTACAAATGTGTATCTTAGTAAAGAAACAAAAAATAACTGTTGTAAAGTTATACATATTAAAAAAAAAACAATATTTAACAGTTAAGTGGCATCATGTGGGCATCTGGACAGAATGTCCGCCATCACATTTTCTGAACCACGGATAGCTCGTACCGAGAAATGAAAAGGTTGAAGAGCGATTGCGTATCGAGTTGATCTCGAGCTCTTCAAGTTCTTACTTTGGATAGCCGTAAGAGCTTTTTGGTCAGTTTCCACTACGAAATGCGCGCCCAGAAGGAATCTTTGGAGTCTGAGAATTGACCAAACCATTGCCAATAATTCACGGTCTAAAACCGAGTAATTCCTTTCTGCAGCATTAAGTTTTCTGGATATATACATTACAGGATGCAGAGTTCCAGAGTACTCTTGCATTAGTGCCGCTCCAATCCCAGTGGATGAAGCGTCACTACGAAGAACAAATGTCTTATCTGTTGTAGGTAACACTAAAATAGGTGGTGATGAAAACATAGTTTTGATCTTCTCTAGTGAAGATTGGCATTCATGAGACCAGTGAACCATGTTAGGCGACCCTTTCTTTAATAGTGTAGAGAGAGGTGCCATGATAGAGGACAGATTCGGAATGAAACGTCCATAAAATTGTATGAGACCTAAAAGACTTCGCACTTGCTTTTTAGTCCTAGGGATAGAGATGTTAAGTATCTTAGTGATATTATGGTCTTCTGTCTTCAAGAAACCGTGACCTACTCGATGGCCTAAGAAAGCAATTTCGCTAAAGCCAATACAAGCTTTAGATGGTTTTGCTGTCAGGTTATACTCACGCAGAGTTGATAATAATTCAACTAACCCTGAATAGTGATCTTCCCAAGTATCGCTGAAAAGACAGATGTCGTCTAGATAAGCAATGACATCTGACCGATACGATAGGATTCGACGCATCATGCGTACAAATGTAGCTGGTGCGTTCATAAGGCCGAAAGGCATAAAATTCCATTGGAAAAGGCCTCTGGGAGTAGAGAAAGCGGTAAGAGGTTTGGCGCGTTCGGATAATGGAACTTGCCAATATCCTTTAGACAAATCAAGTTTAGTGAAAAAATGCGATTTAGAAAGACGAGTAAGTAGTTCTTCCAGTAAAGGCATAGGTTCAACATCGAACTTCGTAACTTGATTCAATTTGCGATAGTCAACGCAAAGACGTATGTTATTGTCTTTTTTTCGAACAATAACCATCGGCGAAGAATATGCAGAAGTGGATGGTTCGATTATTTGTAAATCTATCATTTCATCCAACTCCTTTTCAACCTGTGTTTGGAAATGTATAGGGATAGGATAAGGTCTAACCCTAATTGGAGTATGTTCAGTTAGAACAATGTCATGCTCAATGACATGAGTTTGCCCAGGGATGTCAGTGAGGACATCCTGAAATGTTTGTAACATAGACGAAACTTGTCGCCGTTCTCCTAGAGACAAATCAGGAGAAACAGTAACGTCTTTCCATGATTCACTAGAATGAAGTGGGATCATTGGAAGCGGAAGATTAACATCCGAAAAACTTGTTTCCTCATCCTGTATTACAGACAGTGATGAGTAATGACCATGTTTGACATGAGAATCGTCCGTTGCCTGGAAAATAGGCTGTAGATAGTCAGGACGTTCATGGAACTCCGTAAGCATATTGATGTGGAAGGTTTTATGCTTCCCGTTAATATCGACGATGTAGTCAACATCTGAAATTTTCGATATTATATCGTACGGACCTTTCCAACTAATAAGGAGTCTATTTTCACGACAAGGTAGCAAAACAAATGCTTTGTCACCAGGACAAAGTTGTCGTAAAGTTCTCTTCTTATTAGCAAATTGTCTTGCCTTCTGCTTAGCAAATTCAGAAGAGGACGTTGCCAATTTGCATGCTTCGATAATCTTTTGTCTCAGCGCGATGACATACTCGTAAGAAGATTTTGTGTCATCGTCAATATTGTCAGCTGTTATTAGATCATGCAGCAAAGACATTGGACCGCGCGGTCGCGCGCCAAAGACAAGTTCAAAGGGAGAAAACCCTGTATGTTCATTGGGGACCTCTCTGTACGCGAAGAGGGCCGCGGGTAAAACCCTATCCCAATCTTGAGGATGATCCTCAGTTATCTTCCCTAATAAGTTCTTAAGTGTTCTATTTAGTCGCTCGACCATCCCATTGGACATAGGATGATAGATGCTACTCAAAGATCTCTCTATCTGTAGAGTAGACATTACTTGAGACATGGTATCCGATATCAGTTGGGTGCCATGATCTGATAATATTTCTCCGGGGAATCCCAGCCGAGAAAATATAAGCCAAAGAGCATCTGCAATGTCAGCGGTAGTAATGCTCTTTAGAGGGATAGCCTCTGGCCAACGTGTGCACATGTCTACACACGTTAAGATAAACTGATATCCTCTAGCAGATTTGATCTTGAATGGACCAATGATGTCTATCGCCATTTTCTGGAATGGACGAATAGGAATATCTGCAGCCTGAATAGGCGCAGCATGACGAGGACCTTTGGATTTGACTTCTTGACATACTTTACAGGATCGACAATAGATCCGTATGTCCTTGTTCACAAAAGGCCAAAAGAAAGCCGCAAGAACTCTTGACTTTGTACGGGAAAAACCCATGTGACCAGCACACTGAGAGTCGTGTGCATGTTGTAAGATCTTAACTCTCAAATTCTTGGGTACAAGAATCTGAGAATGACTTGACTTAGTGGAGTCTTGCACCATACGTACAAGTACGCCATTCTTCATTGTAATCCAAGATTTACAATTTGAATCTTTATTCGGATCACCTTTCGTTACAAGAGTGAAGAATTTCTTAAGAGTCGGATCTTCTTCTTGTTGTTTTATAAACGAGTCACGAGAAATTACCAAGGGATCATCTTGGTTATGCACTTCATTATCTTCAACAGATGAAGTTTCAGGCATATTGAGAGCTTGAGCTCTAGTGACTACCGCATTAGCAGATTGCATATTTTGATTTTCCCAAACGGAAATTT